>WWET01002619.1:126403-137502 GCA_011038615.1 Limnodynastes dumerilii | reverse complement strand
CCCCCCCCACACACACACACACACACAAAAAAAAACTGTTCTGATGCCCCTGCTAGTGTATAAAACTATACAACATGGGGTAACAAGGTTAGATGTGTGTTGCACTTACCGCTATGTCCTACTCCTGGAATCCCTGGATGATGATGCTGGGGAAAAGTACTCAGTCTTGAAGAATCTTGTGGAGATGTTGGGCTAAACAATGGCTTTTCTGGCTTCTTCATTGTTGGGGAGGCCATATCTGTATAAAATAATATAAGAACCCCATCAGGCAAGGGAAATATATACAAACTATTTAGTTTTATAATGCTTGTATTATTAAGTTATTGCTTGATGGTGGCTCTAGTAGATCTTGTAATTCTTAAGATAAGCCTGATCCAACATTACTACTACCTCAACTAATTAGAAACCACATGGAACACTTTATAACAATTCTTTTCTTTACCCTATTAAAAAATGCATTTATCTCAATAAAATAAAATACCATTAATTTCATATTCTCCACTCCATAATATACTTAACGAAGTGAACATTTAATATTGCAATATACATTTGAGTTTACAAATATGTATAGCATGAGTTCTAAAATAACTGATATATCATTTTATCTTTAGTACCCAGGAATAGTGTACATTAGTAATAAACATATAATTTTACAATGACAATTTTTATAGGGAAAAAATGGTGATAAAAAAAAATACAACTGTACAGCTGATATCAAAGATATGCATATTGACATAGAGACACAATCAATGTTGTTACAAGGCCCTTAAATATGCACAGCCCTAAGCCAAAGATTGGAGCAGCAGAGACTTCTGCCATAATGAGGTCTTTGTCTATAGTCCCGACTGAATACTCATCAGGTCTTACATTTTGCAAAGAGCCCATCCAAATAGTTAGTGCTCATAATCTGATACACTGCTCTGAATAGACCGTGATATCACAAACCACTAATAAAGGGCAAACACTATCACATTTAATACAGAGGAATAGAGAAATGTTATGGCTATAAAAAGGCCAAACTGCCACAATGTAAATTTATTCTCAAATTTCTCACATTATGGCTTTTAAAATCCCACTGAATAAGGCATAGCAGTACAATTATTGTATACAGTACTTCATTATATAGTTACACATGAAAGTTTTAAAGAAAGATATATCTTACTTCAAAAACTTAGGTCTAGATTTACTAAACTGTGGAATTGGAAAAGTGGAGATGTTAACCATAGCAACCAATCAGATTCACTGACATTCTCTAATATGTAATTATGTAATAGAAAAGAAAGTGTGCACACAAACTATACAATTATCTGGCAGATTATCTGAAAGATCTGGCTGTTGGAATGAAAATCTGGTAATGGATAAGAGCAAATGATATTGTCAGTTGCTGTCATCCATTACCACAATTTCATTCCAACAGCCAGATCTTTCAGATAATCTGCCAGATAATTGTATAGTGTGTGTTCAATTTAAGAGCTAGAATCCGATTGCTTTTTCTGGGCAACATCTCCACATTTCCTTTTCCTCAGTTTAGTAAATCTAGCCCTTAGGCTTTGTGCTGTTGTCAGTAAATGTTCTCTAAAGCCCCTGGGCACACAGATTTGCCTGTATTTGCTTAGTCATTCTATAGATTTGCATATGCTACTATAAAAGGGGCAATTTTAATTGGACAGCCAACAAACAGTTACTAAACAGAATTTTTTTTTTTACTTATCAGTTGGCTTTACAGACTCCCTTAGTTATCCAAATCATAATGGCACAATACTGCAAAAGCAGTTATGTACTTGAACAATATACACAACTTTTATTCATGTAAATATTACTAAAGCAATAACTAAAACTTTGACACAACTTATTATTATTTTTTAGTATTAGTTGTGAACTAAAATTATTACCATTTCGTTTTTACTGGTAAACACTGAAAGTGGACAGACTTGCAGATAATATAGAAGTTTCCCTATCATAAAAACATATCTTTAAGATACCTTGCCATGTGCACTGCAACAAAACTTAGTAATGGTAATACAAAAGTAGTAGTTCCCTTATCAAATATAACTTCTTTACTGTAACAATATTTTTATTCATAAAATTTGACTTTCCAAAATTCCTCTTCCTCGTGTTGTATTTAATCACACTTAACTGTACAGAGAATTTGCAGGTCAGTAATATGTTATCATGACAAGCTCTAAATAAACCGCATGAAAAATAAAAAAAAATATGATTAATCTGATTTTCTATATATTTGTGAATTGTTACAAAAGAGTAACAAACAAAACATTCCCAGTTTCTTTTTAAAGGCAAATATGTGGACTTTTAGAATATTTTTTTATTGCCACCTACCCTGTGGTGCATCCTTGAAAACAATGTAGTCCTTCCATCAAATTAGAACATAGCCAGTTGAATAATGCCAATAGGCATATAAAATAAATTACAACCTTTTGTGGATAGCCTTGTTCATAAGGCTTAAGTGTACTTTATCCATGTAGATAAAATACACATAAGCCTTATGAACTAGCTAGAAAGAAATTAAAAACAGCATGATATTAAATGTGTTAAATACTATATGACAGGACTAGACAAATCCAAAGAGGCTGACCAAAAATTTGGACCAGGGTTGTCACGGAGACATGACTGCAGTACTTTTTCCTCAGGGAGACACACAAAAATGTTTTTTAAAAAAACTTTATATAACAAGCTTCAAGCATTTGCACACACAACAAAAACAATTGGGGCTAACAGTGAAAGTTTAGTAAAAAAAAAATGTGCCTGAAGTGCTGTCAGACTTCTCCTGATTTGCATTTATCTACTGTTGTTAAGGCATCCAGCCATCATTGTATGCAGAAACGGACAAGTGTATAAATGGTTATACTTCTCAATCAAATTTACTAAGTACTACTTATTAATATATTTAGCATACAGCTTTAATAAATACTCCGCAGTTATATTATACTGCGTATAAGTGCTATAATGGATGCAAAGCATTTTAATGAGTATGCAATACAGCAAGTTATTAAGTAGGTGAAATTCTTAATGTGTTAATTTATGACAGTTTTCTTCAGCTGACAAAGCTATACTGATAATATTTTAATATCATGAAGTCATTTACACTGGGATTCAACTGTGTCTTTCCAATTCACATTAATGACTGGTGCTATTGCAGCATCTTATTATATTTTATCAACTGCTTTAGCAAATACTCAACTAGAGCCTCATACCCACTAGCAATTTACTTATTACACACTACATATTTGAGATGCATGTATAATAGTTACAAGCATTGTAGAAAACCCTCTAGGCTTAAGATTACTGTAGATGTGTTAAACAGTAAAAAGTCTATAAAAAAAAAAAGATACTGAAAAACGCAAAATGTATAGTGTGTAATAGTATAGCCATTTATATGTTTAACTTCCAATAAAAATCAAAAGTGGGTATGAACATTTGCAATAGGAAATTTTCTTAAAGAATATTTTATTGGGCTGAAAACAAACACACATCTGCCTGACAAATAAAAAACATGATTTTTTTGTATCTTTATTTGAACCCTTAAAGCATATATAATCCTCCCAACTCTCACCTTGCATTTTGATCTTAAGCCAACAACAGTCAGAAGCCTCGACATCCTCCATTTTCCACTGCTTGCTTCTGGTTGGCTGGCTTGTGAACTCTGTATGTAATGTCACAAAAAATGAGTGGGGCTTAATGACTTTCTTCAAAGAAAACTCAGCTGCTTCAAAAAAAAAGTGATTTGTGTTTCCTAATCATTCAAAATAGCTGTTATACGGACTTTACGGACTTGACATGATCACAATAGAACTCAAAATCTTGTGGGTTTGTTGGGGGCTGTGCTTGCTCAGTTGTTATTGAAATAACAAATGCATACTTTTGGTTGTGAAATCCTTAGATACCATTATTAACCTTGATAATAATTATTGCAATCAGTAATAAACTTGATGGTGCCATGGTGTACATAGACCGTCAGAGAGATACTGGTGCAAAACTGCTAGGTAATAGTAAAATAAATATTCCAGTTTATTGTCCCTACAATTGGAACAGTAGGGTGTTTTGTTTTGATTTGTACATTCACTCTGAATTAAAGTTTGACATTACCAACCTAAATTTTCTATTAAGTTTTGGTGTAGCAGATTTTTTGACCTGCCCAATATATTTCTCATGTTGAAATTAACATTTCAGTATAATGAACAAATGCATATACAGCTTTGATTACTAAGCACATTTTATGCTTGATGAAGAATGCAACACTGTCAATATATGCTGGCATGACATCATGTCTTTTAAAGGGACACAGAGTTACACTGAAAGTAAAAGTAAACAAACAGCACTCTTTATACTTCAAAAATTTCCGCAGTCTCTTATATATAACACATTGATCACATAGCTCAATATTAAACTGTAATAATATTAACATAGCATAGAAGCATAAAAACATGGAGAGTGACGGCAGATAAGAGCCAGTCTGCCAAGTTTAGAATATGGCTGAATTTATGGTCATTTGGAATTTTTGAAAGAGTAGTAAGGTATGAATTTAAGCTACACTAGATGGGTAAAAAGTTACATATATTATCAAGTAGACCTGTTTAAGAGTTCAATCAACAGCACTTTTTTTATATAAATTCAATATAATATGATAAAAAGCAGATCATATTAAAATGTACTAGTACAACTGGATGACTAAATGACAAATCGGCAAATTACTGTACTGTACCCAGATGTAAACAGTGTTTTGGAAACATAGTGAATATGTATAATTTTCTCTAAAGTCAAATTTAGTTTAATTTAAACTTCACTTCAATATTCATTCCCCTTAATCGTTATGTTTACAATATTGGAATAGTAGTAATGATTATGCCTTATGTTCATCCTTGGGAAGATATCTGTGTTTAAGTGTGGCACACTCTAGACCAAAGACTACTTCATTAAATAAGGTCACAAGCTTATATGGTGAAATATGGTCTGTAAACAATTTGCCAGCACCACATTAAAGTGATTACACTTATATGCAAAAAATAAAGTCATGAAAAGTGATCCCTTGGTAAGGGCCTCTATCTGGAGTAGTCTAAAAGAAGCTAGTGTAAGGTTGCATGTATGTATTGACAGCTTGCACAAATGGAGAGCCAGATGCATATCTGTCTGACTCAGCCTCAGGCAATTCTGATGGACTCTGATGTGCTACAATGCTGCAGGGGGAAAAAGTGTGCGGGAACGTGTTTAAAGGGAGCTCTTAATTAAACTGTTGTTCTCATCCAAAAGGTCCTTAGGAAACACTAATGAGACATGAGTTTGGGCAATTTCCTCATCAAAGCAATAAAGAATAGACTCTTCCTCTGCCTCTAGTCATCCCTCTCTCTATAAACATCACATGGTCAGCCAAGTGCCTCTAGCCACCTGTTAGGGGGACATTATGACAGACAAGTAGTGATCTGGGGGCAAGTTCAAACATCAACACCTGCTCACTGCAGACACCTGCTTAGCTTTCTACAAGCAGAGAACCATATGTTGACCTTTCTAATGTTTGCTGAGGTTGCAGTTCTGAAAAACATTCCAGCACACAAGTTCTAGCAGCACAAAAAAAAAAGGTATATTTACGCAAAATAACTGGAATTGGAAGAAGAGGTTTTGGCTGGGTCAATTTCAAGATTAATTGGGATGTTCGTATTTTATTTCAGGCTGCCATTAGTGGGTTTTTAGATTTAAAATAGGAGCCTCCAAATCACTGTGCCAAAAAACATATATTAGCTTTAATAATTGTGAAAATTGTATGTTGGGCTTGTATGTAAAGCAAAGCAATCATATGGCATCTGAAGCTGGATTCTATAACTTTCTTTATTTCAAATAAAATAGAATAGAATGCTTCAGGAAAATCATGCTTTTATAATATAGCATATTACATTTCCACATCGACTGGATGCTTTATAAGAGATAATGAGGGTGAATTGTTCTATCTAAAGACACAATTAAAATAGTTATTCCTCCATATGACAAGGCATATGGACTTTATCTAGTAACAGTTGTTAAATGATGTAATTTCAACCATGAGTAATTAACTGGCAGAATTTAAAGAAATATGTTTGCTTAGTTCCTCCTTTCAGACAACTGGACATTTTGAAATTAATTCAAAATGTGAAAAAAAGTTTGAATAAACCATTTAAGTAGGAGAACAAAGAAATTATATGAGGACTGATATACCTCCAAAAATAGCTCAAAACTTATTATAGGAGTAGCCTACATATATCAGCGTTTAATAAAGAAAAAAAAAAAGTATCTCTCAGCCCTGACTCTTATACAAGATAAGGCAACAGGTGATGATCATAGAAGCATTTGGGAGAGAATAAAAGCTAGGTGCATCAGTACTAAAATCAATAGGTCAGGACAGGCAGAAGGGATCTGATTAGACAAATGTCTTTTACCGGCTGCCTCTGCTGTATTGTGAATCATTTTTTGGTCTATCTATAAATTTTGTTATATAATATGATTTTACTAAACATTAATGATATTTTATGTGCAATTAAAGATGCGGCAATATAATGCCTGTGGCATAAGTGCCATATTGTATGTACATTATTGTAGTAAAAACATACACATACAATTTATTCAAAAAAATCTAATTTTAAAATGAAAACAATAGAAATGGAATACAGATAGAAAACCAAAGCAAGGGTTTCCATATGTCCCATATCGCAATGATACTATAGAATGCAATGGTGCTATTGTTGGTAATAATTTGATTTTCCTCAATGACTCATAAGTTCATATTCAGGTCAAAATTTTCTCAACATTTACAATGTACAGAATGATGAATTCTATTTTGGCAGGATTGTTCCTCTGCTCTGCATTGCAGGTGTGGAAAGGCCCTGAAGAAGCAAGCATAGACTTTTTGACCTTACTTCTCCTGTGTAAGCCTTGGGGTAGCAGCTATTATGCTTATTTAAACTTTAAGCATAACTGATGCTCTGATTTAATGATCACAAACATATAAAAGTAACATGTATATTTATAATATAGAAAAGAACAGATTCTTAAAAAAAAAAGTTGTGAGTTTAGCTTTTTCAAAATTTGGTCTTGTATGTACAGCAGCTTTTTGTTAAATACAGAGTATTATTTAAGTGCATTATCAGATTACTGCAAGATTGTAATGCACTGTGCAGAAAAAAGAAGATACATGATTTACATGACCAACTTGTGCTGAGTGATAAAGGAAAAACAATAGCACTAGAGGCTGTCTAAGTATGACAAAGCCCAAAATAGAATGTGCCTTTAAACATTTAACATGTGCTCTGCACATTTTTATTTTGTCTCTAAAGAGAATCAAAGTATAAAAAAATTATAATAATTACATAAATTTTACCTAAAACCATATATAAAAAAAAGTTCTAAGTGTCCTAAGCTGAAATCAGAAGTGAGGGCTGTTACTAGAGGTTTACTTAAAGAATGATTATAATAAAAAAGGAAGAAACTAAAATACTATGTTAAAAAACTAATATTACAAAAGAGGTTTGGGGTTCTTAAGTCATAAATGAAAGCCTAAAAATAATCAACCAGATGTATACCTAGAGAGCTTCACGTCCTTTCTTGATCTTGCTTCCAGTTATACTTTGCCAAGATGACAGGATGTTTTGTCTATTTTGTTTCTAATTCCACTTAAAATGATGTTCTTCGTCTGGTGTTTAACCAATGAGATAAGTGCGCTGACACTTTAGGTGACACATGTCTATTCTAATAATGCGTAACATGAAGCACGCAAGAAAGTCATGTAATATTAATTTAAATAAGGAAAAAATGCATTTAGGGAAATTGTAGTGTTCATATCTCAAAATACAATGTGATGTTCTTCTTTAGCAAATCAAATATGATTTCATTTACTATCTTCCAATCGGCCATATTCAAATCATAAAACCTACCTACGAGCTGAACCATATAAAAATTGGGCATTCCTATGATAATTATTATCCCAGTTACAATACATTAGTGATGTGTGCTGCTGGCAGAAAACATTTATTGCAGCACAGACAATGTCATAGACATGTCTCTTGTAGTGAGACCTGTGCCTCTAACTCATGTGTTCACATATTGACTTGAATGCAAAAAACTAACAGCTGGGTGGTGTGCAGAATGTACTATTTCCCAGTATGATACCAGCATTAATAACCATTGAGTGCAAACCAACATTTATGCTTACCATTTCATTTAAGTTGTCATTATTTAGAAACTTCACATAGCCTGAATTATGTTTGTTTGCACTATTCCCGTATAGAGCATATTTCATGACGCTAATGGGGATATTTATCCTATCGTGTATAATACACTTATGTTGCTCACACCTGCACCCTCATGGAAGGCAATCATTCTAGTGATACACCTTGCTCACTAGGTAGTTGGCAAGAGCCTTATTACAAGATTTACAACTTCATGAGCCAATCTGCTATGCAAGATTCAGGCAATCATAGAGCTCAGAGAGTAGAAGACTAACTACAGTATTGACTAGTGTTTGCCATTTGTAATTAATATTTGAAACAAACACACTATTCCATCCACAAATGTTTTACATAAATACATTTATTGTGGAATCCTACTGTGTGATCCATCCACTACCAACAAATGTATTTCAAATAGTTTCGCTTGGCATACACTTTTGTGTGTGGGTAGCTGGTGTTATTTGCATTTTCAAATTAGGAAGCAAAATACCAACACGTTTTATACCAGATAAATAAATTACAAGAATTTAATTACCGTATTTCCCCATGTACAAGACGCACCCCTGTATAAGACGCACCTTAATTTTGGGGTCCCAAAATTAAAAGTGCATCGTATAAGACGCACCCTGTTTTTGGACACAAGGTAAGTAACTATTTTTAAGAGGAATTACACTACCTATTATATTAATATGAAACAGAGAAAAATGTCTATATATGTATATCTTTATTAGACAAGTCTCTCGGTATACAATGGTTACTATTTGAATTTTACCCTAGGTAAAATTCAATAGGACACAGATGATTCACCAGCTTTTTACTGGTTAGGATATGGGGAGAAAAAGGGAAGATAGAGGAGACACAAAATTTTGTAAAAAGGCACATGGGGCCTGATCCAGAGCTACGCCTGCCTGCTTGAGTATTTATGCTCGCCATAGTCGTAAAAACGCTGTTTTCCATGTTCTGCTCATGCGCGCGGCAGATGTTACGACCAGAAACTCTGAATGTACTTACGAGACTAAGGTCCACATTATAACTACGTATGAAGGGGCGAGCCAGCCATACGACACCCGTAATTACGCTTCGGGGGCGGGATGAGGCATGTAAATTGTACAGTATGGGCGTGCTAAACGCCGTAACTACGCATGGATGCTACGGACGCCCGCGGTTACACTTTAGAAAAGTTAGTGTAGGGTTTGGTCGGCGTAAGACGGCATAAATATGGACGACCGAGGGAAGTGCCTAGGGGAGTACTTCGTAGGTACGGTGGTGTAAATACATTACGCACAAGGGCGTATTATTTGCATAGGTCTGGATCAGACCCATGGCTAGTAAAATAAATATCTAATATTGATGAAGGTTACGTAAATAATAACAAATCCCTGAATATTTTTCAGCCCATCTGCAATTTATAATATTTGTTAAAATAACTCCTAGGTTACTTTTAAAGTATCATCTATAATCTGGTGCAAGAAAGTCAATTACAATTGATCTGTGAAAGAAATGGAGTTAAAGTTTATTGATCCTATAAAGGCTAAATTTACAAAGGCTATTTAACGGGAAAGGGGGGGGGGGAAGAGATGCAAGCTGCAGGGTCTTAGTGGTTTACCCATAGGACATAGACAATATCTTGACTACTAGCTTGGCCACCTTGTGCATTCAGTTAAAAGTGACTACTGGCAGTGTGAACCTGCTACATACTGTAACAAGTTAATTCAATAATAGGAAGCAGCAGAAAACAAAAACAAGAGTTGAGATTTTATTAAGTATATTGGAAAATAACCAACAGGAAAACTTTTGGATGGGTAAAGGCTTCCATGGCAGACAAAAAAATGTTTCCCAACTGATAATTAAAGTTTCAATTAAACTTACATCTTTAGATATAAAAATGCATAACTTAGATCAGCTAGCAGTAAGGAAGGAAGGAAGATTTGGTAGAGCAAGTGAAAAAAAACATAAAATACACTAGCCCAGCAGAAATGAAAGCACAGACATGCGCCATAGTTCCAAAAATGTATAAATAACATATATAATATATCAAGGTACAATCAGTTACGACTAACAAATTTCAGTATGGTACTAACTTAAATCAGGAGGGATATTCATTCAGGAGCTAAATCCAGCCAACACAAGAAAAATGAGGTTGTTTTGAGGCTATGTCCCCTTAGTAGCATTGCAATTGAATACTCCTCAAATATGCAGAAACTCATAGCTATCACTTATCAAAAAGGTTTGTTTGGTCTAGTGAAATTTACTTGAGGAAAACAAATACATGATTTTGTAGAATACAAAATTAACTACCACAGATTTTATGGAGGAACTACAACTGACCCTCAATATTATTACAGCATAAACTCTTTGAATATCTAAATAGATAAAAGGTGTTACAAGCATTCAACATTCAATTTTGAACTGTAATAACGGACATACATTGAAAATTTACAAGATTCCATAATATCTTATTGTTTATTGAAAGGTAGAACTACTGTATGTTAAACACACCACTTGGAATAAATATAAGATATGCCAAAATGTATTATTGCTCTGGTCTTTAACTGAAGAAATGTTTTGCTATGTAACCTACTTGTCATTTTTATTTTACTACATAGTATTTTAAAGCATGAAAAATGAAGTTCAAACTACAAAATACACTGTAGCTTTACGAGTTCTTGCTGGAGCCTTGCCCCAAGCTATTCAGGTGAAACTTCCCCACAGACAGCTCTAAATTTCCATATTATCCACAGGGTTAAGGCTGTATGAATTACACTGCTAACATTAAGGGTTTGTCTGAAAGAATTGGTTTAATAGAAAACTAAATTCTAAACAATTTGCATTTAAAAGCATGGGCAGATGTGGCTAGAAGATAAATATTAACTCTAAATTTAACTCTCGGTA
>WWET01002619.1:99347-117431 GCA_011038615.1 Limnodynastes dumerilii | reverse complement strand
AAATATAGCTTTTCTTACAAACAATGGGCCGGATCCAGAACTAAGGAGCCGGATCCAGAATTCAATGAACAATAGCTACTGCGCATGTGTGGTATTTCGATACGTAGATTGCGTATATGCGCAGTAGCTATTGTTCATTGAATTACGGCCGTCTGTGGAAGACAGCCGTAGTTCTGGATCCGGGCCAATGTAGATAACAGTTAATATAATGGACAATGTTTTACTTATCTCTCCAGGAATTTTTTAACATTGCCTTCCTAACATGAAAATGATGTCATTTTCCATTCCCAGCACAGTAGTGGGGGAGGTCAGCAAGTGTGAAGCAAGCGGATTATGTATCCGTAGATTTTGGTAGAAAGTTTATATGGGTCCTGACATGCAGTAATGTTTCCAGATTTAGCCTTCTAACTGGGTTTATGTAGTAAAAAGATCATTATGGATTGAAAAAAAAAACTTGTATGCTCTGCTAGACATTACACATGTAAATATTAAGATTTTATTTCCTATATCCACATGTCCAAACTAGCATTCCATTTTAGATTTAAGGAGGGGTCAGGGTTACCAATAGATGTACCTGCATCCCTATGTAGATGTTCAGTTCATAACACATTAAGAAGGCACATAAATTGCAAATTAATGTAAAATTCTCTTACATTAAACACATCCTGAGAGCAAACTACATGGGAATTCAGATTCATAGAATGTAAGATGGGTGGTTTCTATTCAACCAGAGTTTTTAATGAGCAACCAGTGTGGGATGACAAACACAATGGTGCACCAAATGACTGCAGTCTGTTGGAAAGAGAAATCATCTTCTTTAAAAAAAAAAAATAAAAAAAAATGTAACAAACAAAAAATAAAAAAACAACAGAATAGTCAAGTAGTGGTGGGAATTGTTGCACATGGAAACAAAGAACATATATTGGCTGAGCAATGCTATATCATTAGCATTCAAGTAATTCATAAATTTAATTACTAAAAGATACTTAATTTATAGGCCATAAATAAGAAGAGAGTGCAGATAATTCCTGTGATTTCAAGAAAACAAATCATTGGTTAACCTACAGAATAGCTCAATACCAAAACCTGAGTACACACTGGATTTCTGCTGATTAACGTGTAGATTAGGAGTTCTCAACCTATGGCACGCATACCACCTGTGTTATGCGTACCTTTGATAGGTGGTATGTGGGATTGCATGTCCAGTAACTGCAGAGGAGTTGAGTAGGTCCAGGCAGGAGAGTGTAGATCACTTCTGCCAGCAGCTACACTCTCTGCGGGCAGCATCAGCAGAACACAACAGGACTCTGCAGTCATGAGCAGAATGGGCAAAGCATCCTGCTTGCAGAGATGGAAGATGAGCCACAGAGCTAAAGGAAGTGGAGGAGGGCTGTGATACGCTGAAGCTCGACCAGGTAAGTAAGTAAAGAGGTGTGACTGAAGTATATATTGTCTAAAGAGGAAGACACCAGATGGGGAGAAATGTGTAATTTGTGGAGAGGGATATAACAGAAAGTGGTAAAGTGAAATTTATAATGTGGAGAGGGGAAAATGACAGATGGGGGGAATATGTATTGTGTAAAGAGGGATATAACAGAGGGTGGGGATGGTGTAAAGTGTGGAGAGGCATTTAACAGAAGAGGGGATGTAATATGGAATGTGTAGAGAGGGGTTCAGTTTGTCGCTTTGAAAATGACATTTGCAAAATAAACACAGCCGACAATTAGCTGTTTTATTTAAATAATGTCACTAATTAGAAAGTTTTTATAATCTTTTTATAATTCAAATCTATATTTCAGCTTACCCACCCATTACCTTTCTAACATCCAGACCCGCCGCAGCACCCGATGGTATCCAACAGATTAATGGACCTAGACTGCAGGGATGGGATCCAGCACAGAAGAGGAGTCTTAGAATTAGGCTGCAGGAGGGGATAGAGCTTAGAAGGGGAGACTTAGGGTTAGGCTGCGGGAAGGGGATAGAGCTCAGAAGGGGAGACTGAGGGTTAGGCTGTTGAAAGGGAATAGAGTTTAGAAGGGGAGACTTAGTGTTAGGTTTCGGCGAGGGGATACAGCTCAGAAGGAAAGACTTAGGGTTAGCCTGGGGAGAGGGGATACAGCATAGAAGAGGAGACTTAGGATCAGGCTGCGGTGAAGGGTGAATTAGAGTTAGGCTGCGAGGAAGAGAGGGTTAGGGTAATGGAAGGGGAGGGTTAGGGTGTAGATGAGGATAATGGTTGGGGTTGGAGAAATATTCACCTGTCCCCGCTGGAGATTTATCCTGGGGATATTCAAAATGTGAGGGATGGGATATTTGTTTCTAATTTTGCAATCAGCAATGTAACATGTTGGGAGAAATCTTCATATGTGTACCCGATCTCCAGTGCAACAATTCCCCTTCCTTTTCCCGCATAGCGCTGCCAGAGTGCACAAGCTTCGTTGCAGCAGAGGGTTACCGAAACACTTTTAAACAAATTTATTGTGAAATAGAGTGTAGTGTGTATGGGTGCATTGTGATGCAAATCAGGCCTTAATATAGTGAGTGCTGTCTTTTGGAAAAAAATAAAAAATAAAAACAGTGTGTACCAAGCTTATTATCACTATCATCAATCATCAGCTATGGCAGAATAGGATTCAGGAAAAAAAATAAAAAAAATAAATATATATATATGTGTGTGTGTGTGTGTGTGTGTGTGTGTGTGTGTGTGTGTGTGTGTGTATGGAGGGCACTTCATGGTGCAGTTAACATCTTAGATTTTTTTAAACAATTAAACACGCATTCCAAGTAGAGTGGAATCAAAATTAGTTGATTCAGTAAACAACGAAACAATATAGACCACACTCAGCACATGCCTTGGCATGTGACGCTCCCGGCGTCTCTGGACCATTTTATTAAAGTTGTTAACTGCGCCATGAAGTGCCCTCTTTCTATATTTCTATTTTAGATATTCGGCAACTGGCTGGAATAAGTTGCACAAAGTGGAGCAGTGGTTGCTGTAAGTGATCTTGATTGGAAAGATCTATGCATTACTGGACATTTATTTCCGAGATCATTTCGGGTGAATTGTGATGGAGCACACCTTTATTGTAGTATAATGTTTATATGTACGTAGACACGTGTGACATGCTTTAGCTTTGCTGATTAGCAAGACTGCATCATTTACTTACTTCGGGACACCCGCACTAGCTCTGAAACATTAAAAACTCCAGACTTTACAAAACTGTCTTCAAGGTATCCTGTAAAAAGAAAAAGGAAAAAGAGAAACTTTTTTTTAATAACCATATTCCTAAGTTTACTGTACAATATCAGCAAATACATATTAGCAAGAAATCCACATGGGAGAAAAAAATAATTTTACAAAAGTCTACAGGACAGACAGGGCTGGATTCAGACTAAAGAACGTCAGCCTCTTTCCTCGCAATTCCCATCATACGGAGCTAAGTAAAACGCGCGTAACATCTGGAGGGTGCATGCGCCTTCCCATCCGAACACTACACTTATGCACTTTGCAGGCGTAATTGAGGTGTTTGGAGGGGAGGGCGCATGCACCTTCCAGATGTTAGATGCGTTTTACTTAGTTCCGTACGATGGGAATTGCGAGGAAAGGGGCTGTGCTTCCCCTCCACCCGCCAAGGTGGGTGGGGGAGCTTTAAATTGTATAGTGTGGGTGGGATTAGGTAGTTATAAATGGATCAGCAGTCGGACGGACCGCTGATCCGCTCATGCGACTTAAGACTGCCTTATGGCAGCATAAGTCACACGATCTCCACAAGACGGGAGTGATAGGGGGAGTTCACGCCCCTCTTCCGTGTGGAAGTTAAGATTCCCCAGAAAGCATGTGGGGATCTGGATCAGGTCCACAGTGTATAACTTCTTTCTATTATTACTTTGGTAATAAAATCATACCATTAGTGGTAAAACTTACACACTATGGGCTGGATCCAGACCTTGTTAAGTGCATGAACTTAGTTACTCAAACCATGTTGATTTCAGGGGAGTCATATTTCATCTGTTGCAAACAGTATTAGGGTTGAGAGGTGATGTTTCCTATCCCAAGTCTAAATAACAGCGTTATAGTAAAGCTGGTCAGTATCAGTATCAGTACCATGCCTAGAGCGGTGCACAGGTTTGAGGGGGGAGGCAAGACTTGATGACACTATTTTCAGTTCAGTTCTCATTATATAACAGTGTAAATCCAGAGTGTTACTTAGGATGGGGTGGCACAGATGTCATCCAGCCTTGCCTATCCTTATTAACAGGGATTGAGGATTTTCAGAAAATCTTTGCTGGCTCTCCTGGGATTCCGGGAAAAATGCTCAAATTTCGAGAGTCTTCCAGACATTCCGGGAGCGTTAGCAACTATGATAAATGTTGGCAGGTGCGAGCAAAGGCAGTGAAGGTTGGAACTGGCTGGAAGGGAAAAAGGGCTGTTCACAATGGTGAGCCACACCCTTCACACATTAATAGATCATTTGTTTGATCACGAAGGAGATATTCTTTAACATATTTTTTTTTTACTAAGGAGCACAGTGTTTGGTGATTTTTAAAGAGAATTCACCACATATTAAAGTTAAATCGCAGCGAATTAACCCCAGCACATCGTGGAGGGCAGACAGAGATGAAAGGTAAGTAAGGTATAAACAGGGGCGGCTGGAGACTACAGAATGAGGAATTACTGGGGAGCTAGAGTCATATGATGGGGGATACTGGGAGCTGGAGAGATATAATTGGGAATACTGGGAGCTGAAGACACATGATGGGAGATATTCGTAGCTGGAGACACATGATGAGATGTTGCGAGTCCCCGCACCAATGGTTGTCATGAAAAAGTAGGGACAGCCAAAAGTTGCTTTTGCTCTATTTCAAATGACAGCCATTTTAGAATTTTTTTTTAATGAATGAGTGAGTATACTCACCCATTCATTTTTGCATGCGCTGTCGCCGCCGGACAACCGGAGAGGTGAGTAACCCTTTCCGAGGACTTAAGGTTAGGCTGTGGGGGGGAAGACTTAGGGTTTTAGGGTTAGGTTTAGGGTTAGGTTACTTACTTTCCTTTTGGAGCACCGTGTTCAGGGCTCTGGGGATCGCTTGCTATGCCTCACTGAGGCATAATCAATCGATATCCCAGTCAGTTCGGAACTAGCTGGGAGCAAAAGGCCCTATCAAAATAGAGCCGTTTCCAACGGGGACCCACACTCATGATTAGGGGTACTGGGAGCTGGGGAGACATGATTGGGAATACTGGGAGCTGGAAGCACATGATGCGGAATATTGGGAGCTGGAGACACATGATTGGGGATACTGGGTGCTGGGGAGACAAATGATGGGGATACTGGAAGCTGGAGACACATAATGGGGGATACTAGAAGCTGGAGACACATAATGGGGGATACTGGCAGCTAGGAAGACATGATTGGGAACGCAGGTAGCTGGATACACATGATGGGGATGCTGGAAAGACATAGGGCTGGATCCAGACCTAGTTAAGTGCTTGAACTTAGTTACTCCTGGGCTAAACCATGTTGATTGCAGGGGAGTCATATTTAATTTGTTGCAAACAGTATTAGAGTTGAGAGGTGATGTTTCCTATCCCAAGTCTAAATAACAGTGGGATAGTGAAGCTGGTCAGTTTCTATGTGCAGTAAGCAATTCAAAGTTATATCCCTGCATGCAAAGAATACAATTTTCTTGACTCCCCCTGAAATCAACATGGTTTAGCCCATGAGTACTAAGTTCAAGCACTTAACTAGGTCTGGCTCTAGCCCATAGAGTCTGATTCAGAGGTCCAAAAGTATCCTCACCTAAATTTTGGGTCCCTCCCCTGTATTATCCGTTCTTAAAGGCACTTAAGGGTGCCATAGGGCTTCCATAAGCGCCCGTGCATATTTTCCTTCTTAATAAGAGATCCCTTCCCCACACCCTCCCCAACTCATTTAAATCCCTCTCCTCACCCACTCTTAAAAATGGCCCGAGGTTGCCGTAGCACGTTTCTTCCTTCTTAAATAAATACGTGCGGCACGTCCTACGTAGCTATGTACATTTACACACCTAAAAAGCATCAAGGTGTGAATCCAGTCCTTGATGGGGCATACTGGCAAGGCTGGAGACATATGAATGGGGAAGTACTGGGAGCTGAAGAAAAATTGCATGAGACTTTTTATTTTTCTTGTGGCCCACAAAATCTTAGGGCCGTATTCAGAGATCAATTTTTTTTTTTTATGTACGCAATTATACGCACGGCCGGAGCAAGGAAACACCCACCAACAAACCCAACACTCCCCTCTCCTGGACATGCGGTCGGGGACTTACGAGTCCCTAGACCACTCTGTTCTTTCCGTGTGGACTTACGTGCGTATATGTGCTCCGTCCGTGCGATTCTTTATAACCGCGCCTTAACAATCCGTCGGATTTCCACGCGTATGTCCCCATGTGCAATTCACATGTACGTCAGTTAGGCACTTACGTGCATATAGTCAACGTAAATAGCGTAACTAAAGTTACTACACACGCGGAGTTGATCCGATTCAAAAAATACGCACATAACTACCCTCAAAAACGGATCTCTGAATACGGCCCTTAGTCTGGGGTTTTCAGTTTTACATGCCATTACATGGGGGGCGCAAAACATGAGTGTCCCAGGCCTAAGGTTTCTGTTTCTGGGCCTAGGTGCATATTTTCTTCTTAGCTTTAAATCTCACACATAACAATGGGGCTGATTCAGAGATGCGATTGCGAAAAGATCGCAAATATACGCACCTTTGCTAAGATCTTAGCAGGTTCCAGCCCACTGCATAAACAGACACTCCCCTTGCAAACAGCGGTGGATCTTAAACTTAGACCACCATTGACTTGCCTTTACTATACGCTGTCATTTGGGATCTTAAGTGACGTGGTAGCGTTCATTTAAGATCCTAAGTGTCAGTCCTCGCCCACTTTCCCTCATTTCCCTGCCTCCCCCCGCCCATTTCCATGCAAATCCTTAAGATCTTAAAGATTCGCTGCACTTAAGATCTTAAGTGCTTGCGTGCGATTCAAACCTACGCTCTTAGCGAACTTACGCTCCTAACCGCTACGTAAACGGCGTTGCACTATTACTACGCATGCGCAGTTTTGCGAATTTTCTAGGATCTTAAATATACGCACCTAAGTGCCGTGGAAATCGCATCTCTGAATCAGCCCCAATGTAACCAGCAAACCCTATTTGAATAACAAAATGTAAAAAAAACCAACAACATATATATCTACCACAAAGTACTGTACAGTGGTAACTAAACGGATACAAAAAAATGCATACTGAAATAACTATCTACTTTTAGCACAGATGTATTGCACATATGCCATACCAAAGAAATGAAATATTATTATCCCTAAAACACATTTAGGTGGAGATGTTGCCCATAGCAACCAATCAAATACTTGCTGACATTCTCTAGTATGTCATAGAAATGTGAGAGATAGAATCTGATTGGTTGCTATGGGCAACATCTCCACTTTTCCAAACCCACAGCTTTGTAAATCTGGCCCTTAGGCTTGTTCTAAAATTCTGGGTGTGTTTTTCAAGGCTCTGCGTATGCTATGGACTATGTTGTGTAAACAATGCGGATTCTTGATTAGTACGCGGAACTTAGTTGTCATGCTGTAGCAGGTTTTGAGCAATGGTTTCAAGACCTTGCAGGTCACACCATTCATCAAGTTCAGTTAACAGCAAACAACATTTGACACCACATGCACAGCACTCCTCCTAAAAAGGTTACAGCTGGGTTTAGAGAGCATGGCAGCGACAAATCACAAATACAGTTTGTACTATGCAATCTAATGTACTTAAGACAGGAAGAAAGCAGCAACAGGGTCCATATAAGAATAACTAACTATTACATTTATTTGTTGAAAACATGTTGTATTTGTCTGCAATGTGTCAAAAACTGCTTTACAGATCTGTGACCTTTTACAAATACCAAAATTTGCAGACTTAGAAGCTAAATTTCAGAATTACAACTACTATAACTTTCTGTTCACTACTAGACTTTAATTCATTTCATTTTCCTCACCTTTATATATCTATTGAATGAACCCTTAGAATAATGGTTATTATATAAGGTCACGTGTACATTAAATTACTGATACACTCATTCTGTGTACATGTAATAAAGTATGTTCTACTCTAAATATGCATTTTTGCACAAATGACGATGCAAAGAAAACAGCTTTTTCTTTTGTTAAGTTCATTAAATATTTACTTATATATTTGTTTATGTTATTTGATTCAGATACCTAAACTGATTTATAGTGAACCTGAAGTATAGACAGTTTAATAATATCAGGTACCCTACACCTACACAAAGGGGCTGTGTTCACATGTAGGTTTTCCTTCTTTGTTCATTCAGCTTCATATATGTGTGTACTGTTTTTTCAGAGTTTTATATGTGTGTATATATATATATATATATATATATATATATATACACACACACACACACACACACACATAAACACAGACAGTGACAGGAAGAGGAAACTTTGAATGCGGTTTAGAATGTATAGTCCTTTTTTTAGACTCTTTCCTCAGTGTCTGTCTAGCTTATTTGAAGTGGTGGGCTCATTTATTACGAAACACCAGATTCAAGATGAATCAGTGGACAGCCCATGTTCCCTTGTCTCTTTCACTCACACTCTGACTTCTTCATGCACTATATAAACAAGTATCCAGACAATTTTTAAACAGTAAGCCATTTAGACCTACTGCTTCTGACAGCCTGTTCAAACTTCATGGTGCTGTTTGGAGTAGGTAAATAAATAAGGAATGAGATAAGTGATTTTGTATATAATAAACACACTGTGCCTTTTATCTGGGAAGAAAACATGACAGTGTAAGGCATGTAAGGTATTAAGAATACACTCTAGCAAAAATGCTCATAATCTATATCTACTAGAATGTAAAAGTGGCTTTGATATAGTTGTGGACATGTTGGGCCGGAATCAGAGTTGCACTTTTTTCTTTTTTGCACAAAAGGAGCAAGCAGAGAAAGACAGGCCCAAGGCTGCCCATCCATCTGTGTTCACATCAGTCTCTACTGTGCCAGTAGAACAGAGAGGGGTGTTTTTCTCATTTTAATATCTGCTGTATTTGTGTATGGTGCCTGCGCATCTGCCATACGCTTACACCATCCCAGTAAGTGGAAAGCACAGAAAAGAAACACAGAAAATGTAAGAAAAAAACACATATTTAACAAAAATAAAGAGAAATATTTACCAGTCAATAAACCATAAAAATAAAATGTCATAAATGTCACAAGTATAGGGCATGCTGATGCTTGCATGCTGACAGAGGGTATAAATATAACCCAGTAAGTAGAACTACCATTAGCGGCGGGATGTCCTGGAAGCGGGACATGAGTTTTGGCGTCTGTACAAGGGATTTTTTATTTTCAAAGACATTTCCACCGGATTAAAAGTTTACAAGATGGGATCCATTACAGGTGAGTATGATTTAATATTTTTTACTGTATTTAATTTATGCATATTTTTTACTGTAAAGGCTAGCCCTGTATTTTATTAAACTATTGGGGACATTTACAGGTCACAGTGGGCCACGGATAGCAGGGCATGCTGGTGCTTGTGGTTCTAATGGTACCAGCTGCTATAAATTGACAGTGTTTTAAATATTGGTGGACTGCAGTTCATAAGAATGCTTATTTTCAAGGTTAACTAAGCTATATTAATACTAATGTCTGGCTATTAAATTGCCGTTAAAAAGTCCTTTAATTTGTATTGTGAAAAGTGCCTGCTTCTCAAACTTAGTCAAGGAAACTCCCAGAGATTAAATGAATGTTAATGAAGTTGCATTTAAAGCACTGGATACAATGAAAGTGGTAACATAATCACCACTTGTCCTGATTATACCCATTGCCTATGCAAAGCAGATTGCTGACCAATTATACTCTTTTAAGCTATCACAGTACTACTTTTGTTCTTAGACACTGGTAGAATGGGTAGAATGTAAATTTTCTAGAGGTTATATTTACCTGGTGGATTCTTGGCAGGATCATTGTGGCTTGGGCTTCCTGATTGTCCAGGATCTGTAAAGAAATAAGAAAACTCTAAATATTTCTTGTGTTGTGGGCTTGGCTTTTTTCCAGAATGTTGATAAACTATTAAAAATGTGTGAAACAAAGTAGTTTTCTAGGTACTGATGAGTTGATTACATTGTATAAGAAGCTTTGCATAAATAGACTTTCAAATTTATAAATTAATTACTCTTTGACATGACACAATACAAAAGCTTTCATTCAAACCACAAATAAAAGAGGAGGGGAGAGAGTACAGGAATAGCAAGACCGAATGTGCTCCAAAGTCTATTTCTGGGTGATTAAGATTTAAAAATGTGTTCTAAGAAACATGTTTTTTAAATAGAGTTTATTATCTGTATATATTTATAATAATATTCTTGCTGAATAAACTTCAATAAAACATAAGCAAAACAAAAAAAAAATCCTCCTATGTACAATAAGGAAAATGACATGCACTGACATCCTTAAGTTTTCAAGCAACTTGAAACACTTGAACCCTACCTAGACAGTGGTAATTAATGACAAAGTAAACAATGGTTTCTATTTCTCAAATTACAAACTAAAAAGAGAAACTTGGGTAAGCTTTGTGCATTTTACTGAAGTCCTGGGTTTATATATAGCTTCTATTCATGAGTATTATCTTTTTTATATAGGAGGATTTCTTGTATTAACAAGGTCAAAATTGTTGCTATATTCACCTCAACGTGTATGGTAACGTAGAACAAAAGAGAGGTTCGGCGCTCCAAACAAGCATTATATAACACTATGTGTCAGCACATACATAAAAAGGAAGTTTAGTTTACAATATAGCTATATTGGGTTAAGTTCACCTGCCCAGCGTCAAGGCACCTCCTGTAGGTGAGTCCCTATCCATCTGCTATATGTGTACTTAGGATGTCTGTATTAAGACACTCTTGCTATTTGAACAGTGTGCAGCGAAATCTTGATTTTGCTTAGCTGTTGGATGTCATATAGGCTAAACAGTAAAAATATCAAATGGCATTTATAGATTTCTCTTTTTTTTCCACAGAATATGGGAAACCATGGCTCTGCTTGATATGTGGTTTATATGCACTGTATAAGCTGTATTGTGGTCTGGGCATTTCCACCTGCCACTTTCTGGAATGACAGAACAGTCAGCTGTGGAAGAGGGTCTGAATGTGTGTCCATGTACGTGCTGAGGTAAGGGCACAGAGGGAGGAGACCATCTGCTATTGCTAGGCAGCCATTCATTTCTGGATTTAACAGCTGTGGAATAGCAGTGCCCAGAAGGACAGAAACGTGCAGCCTGAGAGAGACAGAGAAGACCATGGGTATACGAATTGGCACTTACTACCATTTTTCCCAGGGACTAAAGGCTCTCTCCAGATGTCTGGGTGGCACAAAAAGAAGGAATGCAGTAAGATCCTTGTGGCAAATTAGAAGAGGATGAGTGTGCCAAGGACTAATTAACCATTGCAGTTCAAAATCACAAAACAGGATTCTTATTCTAATAGGTTATATGATGTTTATTGATTAAATGTAAGCAAGTGCTACTATATTGCATTCTAATATTCATAAGGATTATATTAAAGCTAAACGCTGAGAAAATACACAAACATTTCCATGTAATCAGTTCACCGGATTAAAGGAATAAAAATCCAAATCTGATTTATATTTAACTCCCAATCAAAGGTTCATTCAAAATTATTTAATTACATTTTACAGCTGTAAATTGTACCTATGCGCCAGTAAATTGATTAAGTAAAGTTTCAAGTTAACCAACACAGCAGTAATGCAACGCTCTGCTGTTGTTTAAGGTTTCAATGAGCTTGCATGTTTACTGTTAAGACGATATATGCTAGAACGGTCCGCTTATACAAGTATGACAGCATTTTCTTTACAATTTGTTACTAGTTTGCCAATATAGCTGTGCAATTACGCTACCAAAGATCTCTGTATGAATGGTTTCCACATATTTTCAAATCACCATAATGTATGGGAAAATGCTGTTATGTTCTGCATGTGTCTACACAATGCTGGAGTATGGATTTAGAAGTATTTCTTTAACACAGTAATTTTAATTTTGTATAATTAACTGTTTCATCTCAAAGTTCTATACAAAACCATAATACACCTTTGAAAATGGTACATCACCTAATAACACACAATGGGTCAGAGCATAGGAAGCAAAAACAGAAAGTTATGCAGATCTGCACTTTGGCAAAATCAATTTGATTTATTTTTCATGCAGGGGAAATATTTTACTTTATAACACTCAAATAATGAATAATGATCATTTTTAAAAGGCAATTCAGAATGAAATAAGGAAAAATCTCAACTGTTTCTGAAATTCTCATACCCCTGCAGTCCAACTTGTATTTTGCCAAAGGGCAAGTTTGCTCCCAAATCTGGATCATCCCCAATGTGGTTAGCCTTATCAGGGGCCCATGCAAGATTGACACAAAGCGACAACTCTACATATGTGCATATCCAACTCATCTAGATCTAACCTCCATAATTCAGCTTTCCACACTGGTGTTGGTTCTTGTTTATCTTAAATTAAGGCTACCCTGATTCTGTTAAAATTCCAAATATTGGACAAGATCCTGATGTAATAACGACACTCGACTTACGCACACAATGTACACTAGATGTTATATATCAGAAAGCTAAATGTATGGAACTTGTTTCCATTCACTCAGCATTCCGCAAGGCAAGACATGACAATAGTCTGTATGTCCTAGGATCCGAAGTTTGGACAAGGGAGGTGCTTCTGGTTCTGAACACAGAACTCAACAGATTTCCATATTCCCACATTTTAAGCCCCCTTGATTTATGTCCTGTCCCCATCTGCCCTATTCAATCAGTCCAGGTAAATCAAGCAGAGTGTATTTATCGCCCCTATAATAAATATATTCTTATTTACTTCACATAATCTGTGTGCTCTGTATTTGGGAACAGTTATTGTGTTCGGGTACAAGGGGCTTCCCGAGTCACCCCCTGGTGGATCCAGTCCAAATCTACGTCCTACATCAAGTTACAGCATTACTAACAGGGAAAAGGGTGTAATAATGTCCCAACTATTAATTTTCTTTG
This sequence comes from Limnodynastes dumerilii, assembly GCA_011038615.1. Lineage (NCBI taxonomy): Eukaryota > Metazoa > Chordata > Amphibia > Anura > Limnodynastidae > Limnodynastes > Limnodynastes dumerilii. The sequence goes on along the minus strand of WWET01002619.1, from coordinate 104,286 downwards.
AATTGTTAGCACACAGACATTGCTTTATATCCTGGAAGGTCACAAAGATCAGTGAATTTCGGGAGACCTAGACTTCCATGAGTGCAAGGCATTATATTTTTTGAAAATGGGATAGGGCCTAATTACACAGATCGTGTGGCAATACTCCCTGAACTTGGTACTAGAATATATGTTCTGCAAATTCCTAATGCATTGACATAAATAACTGGCAAATGTGAATTAGTTGCAGTTACGCATGGTTACCCACTAGTACATGTGGTTTAAGGTAAGGTCTTTTTTCTTTTTGCTAAAGAACAAATCCTCATATTTCATATTTATATATTTATATATATTTACTGAGTTTAAAGAAATATTAATATAATCAGGTCTCTCCTTTTTTTTAATGTAGAAGCCAAGCCAAAAATGTGCCAGATTATTATGATGAATAATTTTATATGGACAATCATGTGAGTATATAATAAATATATATACTATTTTAATATAGCCAAGTTGGTAGAGAACTGCACCACCAATGAAAGTGTCATCAGATGGGTTGACTTTATATTAAGTCAAAGCTATTCCTTTATGTAAACATACAACTTCTAAAATGTGTCTATAGGAAAAGAAAAATATTAAGATCTGAAGAAGCTGCAATAAGCTGCCTGGCTAAACACCAAAAAAGGTTCCCACACAACCTAAATACTTAAAAAAGAAATAAAAAATATTGGTGCTATGGTGGCTATTAAAGTCTAAATATGAAGAACTATACAGAAAAAACCTTACAAATGAGTGGCCACTATTATTAAAGAAAGATGCTTAAAGAGAATACATAAACGAAGATTTCTTTTTCATGATTTAAGCCCTGATTATAACAATACATTATTATAGCAGTCATACATGTAAACTTACGCGTAAAATGAGTAAGAGTTATCTATTAGGTTTTACAAATTTGAAAGTACCCCTTTAAAACACTAATTTAAAACTCCAAGAAACAGGCTTTTTTATTGTGTGTGTGCGCATGTGTGTGTGTGTGTGTATATATATATATATATATATATATATATACACACACATATATATATACATATATATATATACACATACATACACACACATACATAAATACATACTATACATATACATATTAAAAACTGTTCCACATATATATTATATATATGAAAACCTTTCCACACATTATATACTATAAACTGCTTGCCTACTTGCTAAATTATTTTGGACTTTCTGAGCCTGATTCCGTTCAACTCAAAGCCCGCATTATTTTGATTGTGGAGCTAATTGTGCAAATTTATTTAGTGGAATATTTTGGCTAATGTTATCTTTGCAACCAAAATAACATGGGCTTTGCGTTAGATTGAATCGGGCCCTCTGTTTCTTACAAGTGTGTGCTGTATGGTTGATCACGCGGGAGAGCAACCACCTGCAGTTTATGCAAAGGGTAGGTCCTCCCATGGCCACTATTCCCTGACCCGCTGAAACCACAGGTACATTCAGAATTACATTTCTGTCCAAGTTGTTTAAGTAGGCAAGTAGGGGAGAAGGTCACCCCGTGACCTCACCAGTGGTTTCTCTTTCACAGCACTCTGGTCGCCAGTTCCCAATTTCTAGTCACCATGGCAAATGGTATTTGTTGAGCTCAGCATTAGATAGTGGCAAATGTACTCTAAAAGTGAGTAGATTGCTCTATTATAATAAAATTATAATAGCTAAGAGTTATGGGACGCTTCCAAACTTCTGAGTTCATTGCATGTGGACCGGTGATTATCAGATGTGTTCAGATCCATAATTGTATGTCCACTACATTCAGACATCCATGCGAGCACTCCATTAACCTTGCACCAATGGACTTGCAACAGGCCCTACCTTTAAGTTTTCTGACTTGTGTAAGTCTGGAACAATACACAGTCTGTAGGCATGCATATTCTATACATTGTAATATTACTATTATTATTAATATTATTAATGCTTATTTATATAGCACCACATATTGTCCACAGCGCTTTATAGAGAATATTGGACATTCACACCGGTCCCCACCCCTACTGGAGCTACATACTAAGGTCCATAACACATGCACACACTCAGACAGAGTAGTTTTATTCAGCAGACAATTAACCTACCAGTATGTTTTTGGCATGTAGGAGGAAACCCACGCAGACAAGGGGAGAACACGCAAGAGATATGGCCTAGTCTGGTAATCGAACCCATGACCTCAGAAGCTGATGGAAGTGTAATTAATCAGAATCTGGATAGAGCAGTTTGGTCGGGTTGCATGGGTACACAGAATGTAAAAACAAATGAAATAGATGAAAACAGAGATGACCATCAATGGTCATTTTCCAATTAAATTGCTTTAGTTCCATACACAGCGTAAAATGGGGAAAAAAGAGGGGTTAAGTTTACAACAACAAATCACTGGCAAAAGGTGCAAACAGATTTTATAGGTCAAAAAAGTAAACATATTTACATATTTTATCGATATTAGTAAATGTTATGATTTTCTTGAAATCCTACTAGTGACTGTCTATTTTCTGCATGAGTGTGAGGGACACCAGACAGAAGGGATTTACTTAACAGTGCTCACTTCATCATTTTAGCGTCTCATAAATATTTGAATAACTTCAAATTAGCATTTACAAAGAGTCATTTCATCTAAAATTATGTAAAATAATGTGTAATGGAAGTAAAAAAAAAATCTGAAAGTCTATAAACAATAATAAAAATTGGTGGCACTTCTGCAGACAATGTGAAACTAGTAGATCTTTTTCTGTTATGAGTTAATCAGCTGAGGTGAAAAATAGTGTATCTTTTATTATAGCAGATTGACATTGTGAAGGGATGCTTTAAAATCCTAAAAGGTCTCCAGAAATTGGATAATCAACAGCACAGGTGATGTTGGCCCACCCCATCCTGACCAATGCTAAAATATGTTCTTGCCAATATGTACTTGGCACTCTCCCTTCCATCCTCAGCCAGGACAGAGGAAGACAGGAAGTGCTGAGTTGGTCCTGTCTCCTTGGCAGCTATACTGGCAACAGGGTGAAGAGCCATATTACTGCCAAACCTGAATCAGTAGGGAAGCCCAGTTTGCTGGCAAGCGGCTATCGGCTGTGTAACACCCTGATCTCAGGATTCCCAATCAAGAGAAATGCCAAGGCCAGAGCTCTCTTCTGTTGTTAGAATTGCCAGCTATTCATACATGCTTTTATTTTAGCTTTCAGCTAGTTTGTTTGCTAGAAAGCATAAGATGTGGGCATTTATAGGTTACAGTAGTCTAGATTTCCATAATGTGAATGTTTGGATGATTCAAGGGATCACAAATATTAACTCCTGAATTCCACACATCTCTCTAAATACACATAAAAATCGAGACTTGTAATTATCTAAGCGCCAGAGTAGCTTTAGCAAGTGGATACTGTGCATGTCTGCTAAAACTACATAGGGTGATGCTGTACAGATTTGGTAAATACCCCTATGTAGTACTATATTAATCAAATTTCCATCAGAAGAACCTTTTAAAGTCACCCACAAATCGTTTTGCTTAGGTATTTTGTCATAAGTATCATTGATTATACATAATGTGATTTAAATGTTAATATCATTTAAATAAGAAAATCTTGATATTTGCCACTCAAGTTTTTCTATTGTTTTATATTTCAGGTTTGTTTTACAATCCCAAATACAACAGTGTAACTGGAGATAACGCAGTCAAATAAGGACACAATCCAATTTTTTAGTACTGAAGAAGGGGGAGCTCAAAGGGGAAATGGTGAAGAGGTTACATAAGGATATCAGCTTAGTCATGTGTTCTAGTTATCTTTATCCTAAAGAATGTACTGTCCCTATTAGGAGTCAAAGTCTGACATTTCTCTGCATGGCTTCATAGTGTTTTGATTATAAGTTAATCATTCACCTGTTTAAAGACATTCTAATATACCACATCACCGTATTCCAAAATGTATTTTGTTATTTAAGTAAAATTTATTATATGCAGATCTCTTCTAATGAAATACAGAAATTGAAGTGAATTATAGCCCTTCGTAAAACCTTCTACATACAATGTAAGACACATTAAAGGCTGTAAAGACAGTGCATCACTGGTGAACTATAAATATCAGAAAGCTGACATAGCTGAGTAAACAGCTTAATATCAACAATAACCTCATAATAAGGCATTATTAACAGAAGGACACACAATGTCAATTTAATATATGAATAAACGGGATTACATTTTTAATTATGTAAAATGGGTATTTGTAGGGGAGGAATGAGCTAGGGCTACTAGACTAAAAAGCCATGCATTGCACTGTTGACCTCTTTATGTACCACAGGAGTTCATTACAGTCTGCTTTATTTATGTTCAGCTGCATTAGGCATATCAGTTTCTAACAATATCATACACAGGAATCCACAGACCTACAGTAATTACAGATTTAAGGCGTGTGTGTTTTGGAATGCTTACTACGGACAGGACAGCCAAGTTCCTGTTTTGAATTCCAATGTAATGTATATGTGTGTATATATATATATATATATATATACTAAAGATTCTTGCTCTATATTAAAACATATGGGAGCTTTGCTCTTAAGAATTTACAATCTGTGGACTGCATGCAGAAGTTACCTACACGAGTCAGCTGTAAATTGGTAATGAACATGAGCAGAGCCAATATTTCAGCACTGATATGCAGCCACCTGATGCTGCATTCTGTGCGGAAATCAGCCTCTGCCCGGCAGCAGCCCACTCACCATGTGTACAGGATACACATGGGGGTGGGCATAGCTATTCAAATTGTACAGTAAGGGCTTAGCTACATCCCTATGTACAATTCAGCAGAGCTGTAGCTACAAATTTTAGCGCCAGAGTCAAAAAGAAAAGTGCCCCAAAGCTTGATTTAATAACCTGCATAACTTTAAAAATAAACTTACTACCACCCCACTC
>WWET01002619.1:55350-70572 GCA_011038615.1 Limnodynastes dumerilii | reverse complement strand
TAGAGTAGAACACACTCTTTTCTCACCCAGAAACATTATTTACTCAAAACATATGAACATGCCACAATTTGGTAACAAAAGGACAAACAATTCAGCTTCTGAGAAGGTATTGCTCAAAAATCCCTTCATATATTGTCACCAAGTACTGTTATATTTATTTGTTAATTGTATAATATGTAACAAACAAAAATACCCACATTTATATCTGGAAATAAGTGCCTATGAATTATCTGTATGTCCACACAGTAAAACATGTAGATTTTCTGCAATCCAAGAGTAGATATAATACATTATATTGGAAAAAGAAAAATGACAATTGGGCCATGAATGCACAAATCCATTGACCTCGCTGCGTGTGTCCAATCCAGAGCTGTGACTTTTGCAGCTCTGAAAAGAACGTATAGAAAAGGTGTATTCGCTACATACATACAGGCTGAGGCTGTTGTCTACTCACAGCAGTCTATACAGGTTTGCATCTGGCGGAAGACAACAGTGCTTTATCCATGGGTCACCCTGAGGAATCTATACCCCACCTAAAACTGCCGAAAGAGAATCTCCTATTGAAGCAGTGCTGAATAGGCGTCACGCTGCCGGGAGCATCTCTCCCAGCAGTTCCAGTGGGTGGGCGGAGGAAAGTGTCCGCAGGGTAACCCATAGATAAAGTGCCATGGTCACTCCTCCACTTTATATGGAGTCCAAATTTCTGGTCACCATGGTGACCTGGTGCCTGGGATTGTTCAACTCTTCCCACAAGGTTAAGATTAGAAAATAAAAACAATTAGTCACATAAACTAAACTAGGACTTTGCATTTCCAATGACATCTAAAATCTCTATTTGCAGAAATTAGTTGCTTATTTGAAAGGGATTCTAGTGTGTTTTACTTTCAATGTTGTTCGATCGAATGTAAAAAATGTTAAACTGACACTACTGGGACATAGGTGATGCCGATATTATGCCAGCGATTAGTAGCCACACATATAATCTGTGCACATATATCTTGGGGTATTCTAGAGCTTCTCTCTAAAATTACATGCACAGAAGACAATATGGCTTGAATGAAAAGTCTACTAATGTGTTTTTGCACATTTTAAAACCCTCAAATGGTTAACTGTTATGAAATGCTATGAATTACTGGTACACAACTTTCTCTGCCCTTCTTTTACACCAGCAACACTAGAGTACATTTAACTCATTTGTTTCTCTCCATTCTGATATGAGCTGGAACAGTAAACATAAGCCTGAGCAAATATTAAAATAAAAAATCTCAATTGCAAGAGTTGTACGTGCCACCGAGGTCCTTTAAGGACAGCCTGAGGACATCAAACAATGTGTAGGTTTGTTATACTGTTTCATTTTCCATGAGTACTTAAAATAAATAAATAATTTAAATGTGGTTTAAAAAAAAAAAAAATAAGAACTCATCTTATAAACAAATGGTTCACTGTAAGGAAGAGAACATTGTGTTTCCCCATAGATAATATTACCTGAGGTCATGAACATACCACAGTGTAGACGTCGGGATTACAAACAGAGGGCTGTACAGATCTGCTTTATACTTTTTGGCAGTGAAACACCTGACGTAGCCCAGCCTACATTTTTTTAATATACACATATATTCCTTTTATCCATAACATTTCTCTTGAAACTCAAAATCTGAGACTGCAAACAGGTGCACATTATTTGTAAGACAAACTTTTAGAGGGTTGGAGATGAGTCATTTTATGTTCCACAGAAAAACTTAGCTAAGGGAACATTAAAAAGTGTGCTCTCAGGGGGTTACATGCTAGGAAGTGCCCAATTACAGTGAGTCCTATTCTACTTTCCCAATGCTTCTCAAATTACATTTCTAGTTCTTTTCAATACTTCTTATTCTATGGTATGTACTTTTTTCCACAAGCAAAAAACTAAAATCAAGTAGCAAGCTTTCCTTCAACAGCAATGTCATACTATTACATTGTTTGACAAATAAAATTGTCTCTACACCACAAAAGAATTAAGAATTGAGTAAATGAACAAATGTTAAGTTTATAAAAAATGACAGAATTCTAATTGACAAATGTGACCTCATCTTACAAAACGCAAAACCAAGTGCTATAGAAAATCTATATTTTTGTATGTGTCTTTTGCTTTAAATAAATATCTTCCTGGTGCAAATTTGCTGAAATTGATCTGCCTCCACCTGCCTACAACCTAAAACAAGATTCTGGAATTTAATCAAATATTTCCAATTTCCTCTTGGTGGTCCTGCAATTAAGTGGTATACAAGTAACAAATAAGTACTAGTTTTGACAAGCTAACCATTTATTGTGAAAAGGCTACACTTTACAGTATACCTTACCTGTCCTCTCCTATTTTCTTTTAGTATTAATGGTCAGTCTTAAATCCGCAATTTTAAAACTGTGATAGAAATTAAGAGATACATTTCTTATAACTATTAACTAAGCAAATGTATATTTAAATTTCAACCACACTGATGTGGCTTTATGTAACTATGTTTGAAACTCTAATTTTTTTTTTTAATTCACACTTTTAAATATGTACAATCTAAAGAATATATATTCTCATAATGAACTGTTTGTGTATAAGTGTAAATGTATAAGTACAAATGCAAGAGAAAAAATGCATAGCTGGTCGTTTGAGGTAAGGCAGTAAGAGAAGGGGTGGGACAAAGAAAGAATAAATGAAAAAAATGTATTTGAGACTGAAAAAGTTATGAAATTTACATCATAAATCTCTGCAGTTCATAGCCCACAGCTAGTACAGTGATTTTCATATTCACTTAATCTAGGCATGCATCTCCACCCTAACTTCCTTTCCAATGGTATGCGGTCTTGAGCACACAAATGTTTAAGTTTCCTGAAGCTGAGCTACAGAGGAAAAGTCACAATCCCCAAAGGCAAAACTGCAGTCTGTTTTGGCTCCCATGTTGACTTCACTGCAACGTAACCTGACATTTTGCCTCAATAGGAAAGATATCTATGATGGAAGCAATTCTTTAACTGTGGTTGGATAGTTGTGGTTACAGTACTGTAACAATTAGTTGTAAAAGTTATGTAAAACTCTTTGAAAGGAAAGAATTTGTTACACTATATTTTGTATAAGTTTGATGTTTAAAAATATATAAAAACACATGAATGTTTATTTTAAACTCTGGTCCAGAAATCACAATGCAACATAACACATTGACTGCATGGATCCAGCATCCAAACCAGTGGTGGAAGTGGAAATTTAGAAGTGACTGTATAGACATTTGGAAGTGGCAGTATGAAAGTATAGAAATTATACAAGTTAATGGAAATTTATAGCTCTTCAATTAAATTTCTGTGACAGTATGACATACCCCTGTATACTCCCTCACTTCAAACCCTGATCCAAACACACAAATCACTTTGAATTTTTTAAATAAATTGAAACAATACATTTAATCAAAGAAACGCTTAATGTACAATGTAAAACCATTCCTGCAGACTTATAACACGTTAAACGATTTGAGAAATAAATGTGTTATCAACACAGAAAAGAGCTGAATAGCAAAAATAATGGCTGAGGGATACACGAGTCCCTAGGTTTAAAGGATCACACACCATACATGTAAACAAAGGTAACATTTTTTACTAGAGCAGAAATACAACATTGTTTGCTGCTTCTAACAATTTATCCATGCCTCAGAACAATTGTGTATGTTGTAATGACATAAGAGTGACAGTGGAACTGTCCCCACCAGATCCTAAAAGTAAAAGTTCTGCTAGTTCAATTTGCTTTCAAATATGGCTTCTGCAGTTACAAAGAGGCAATACAAACCTGCCATCAACACATTGCCCCATCCACAAATATGACAAGTTCTACCCAGAAATCTCCAAAGTAAATTACAACCCTGTTGACAACATCCAACATGGAATACATGGAATAGTGCTTAGCAAACACTTTACTGAAAAAAGAACTATAAAATATACCATCTACCTGGCTTTAATCTAGTTGTCCTTGCTTATATAGCTGTACATTTGCAAGCTCTTTTTGAAACAAAGATTACTTTCCACCACCTACTTTCCTAAAAGTGCATAAATTATTAGCATTATATTCCATTAGAGCGAAGTTACTTTTAATTGCATGTAGGTGTAAAAGCTGTACTAACAAGAGCGAGCAACCACTTCGACATGTCTGGTGCAAGTTATAAAATAAAAAGCAAGCTGTTAGGGTTAGGTGCAAATTTTGCATCTACATATAACAGGCCAGATCTAGATTTCAACTAAATGCTCATTTTTCCAACGCAAGGTGCAGAAGATAATCATATTTTATTTGTGCAAGCACACACAGTGGATCACTGTTAAACAATTTAGTGAAGACAGAAATCCCAAAAACATTATGTGTATGGGGGGGGGGGGGTAATACATTTTGCATAGGAAATAGTACTGAAAAAATGAAATAAACCCTTATCTGTAAATCTTAACCTCTCCATTACAAGCCAATAAAGAGATAAATATTTCCCAACCTTTAAGTTGGTGAACCAGAAAAAGAGTGCACTAGAAGAAATATGTATTTATCGTATTTTATTTCACTTTCAGGTGATTATTGAACACATCTCACAGGATACCTACATGAGTTTTGGCACTCATTTCTTTACCAGGTTATTTTTAATTCCAATGTCACAGTAAAATGATTTTAAGTTTACACTGGTCTTTATTTACATGGAATGCTTTCGTGTCTTGTGATATTCTTATGCTTATATTTAGAAGTATGGAGTTTATTATTCCTTTGTATTTATTAAATAACAGTACAGCTATTTAGTTGTTGTTTTTAAAAAAAAAGATAATGGCTGTGTTGTTTGAGGCTTCTGTGACATATTTTCATTATTGTTTTTGTAAAGACTTTAGTTCCAATATAAAGAACCACAAAACAGCTCAAAGAGAGATTTCCTCAATTACAACACCCTTGTTGAACAAATTATGCTATTTTCCTACAAGTCTCTTATCTTCATTTTAATGTCTTTCCATGTTCTTCGTCTGCCTTTAAATGGAATTAAAACAAGAAACTTTAAACGTGTATATAGACGCCATGTATGCTTAACGTTAAAAACTTTCACAGATTAGATTGGATCATGAAGTCTGAAGACTATGCCAGAATTTGGAGGACAACCAAGCTCTGGAACCAAAGGATCACATTGCATCTTGCCAGTAAATATCTAATATGGAGCTCCTAAATAACACAGAGTTTTTATTGTTATAGGCTCATGCAGCAATGAAAAGAAAGAAACATTAGGAATGTTCTTAGGGTGCTTTCTACTAACGAAACAAGCGGATCATATTTTCAGCAATCATTCAGCCTTTATGAGTGCTCTGTCATTAGACCATTACCGCTCAGCAGCCATATCCTGTTGCAGGCTGCATTGCGCGCTCATTAAGAACTTCTCCTAAAAAAACCTCTCTTAAACTTTTAGGCATTTTTTTTTCTTAATATAATCTCTTCTGTTATAAGAATGTGCAAAGGCCTAATTAAATAAAAACATAATAACTGGTAATGCTAAGGGGGGTTTAGTATAGATTTCAGGCTATATTTATTGAAATAATAAAAAATATGTAATAAAAACATTCTGTTCTACCTAAAGTAACCTTAAACATGCACTTAAGTCATACACCAAAAATATGATACTCGTTCAATAGCCTTCTACAAAGAAACTAAATGCATGTGTCAGTGTGTCTTAAGAAGTGTTCAATTAGGTGCAAATTTTCAAATATGTACTGTTTTTGTATGGGTAATCCATATAATGGGTATCATGCTATTGGCTTCCAGCAAAAAAATGTTGACATGCACTGTTTTTGTATGGGTAAAGCATATAGTGGGTATCATACTATTGGTTTTCAGCCAATATTTTTTTACATGCAATATTTTTGTAATATGGTCTCTGCATATGAAGGACATTCTGTCCAATTAAGGGACTATTTCTCTCCTCCCAAAGTTTAAACAACCTTCTTTCCGCCAAATCCAATGGCCATTATTCTATACTTATCCTCTTGGACCTGCCAACCACCTTTGGTAGTGTTGACCACCCTGCAAAAACTTTACACCGTATGGTTCGTTCTCTGTCTCTACACTTAACTCCTCCTCCCCACCCTCACCACTCCCAATAGGCGTCCCCCAGGGCTTATCCTTGACACTCTGCTCTTCTCCTTGAACACCTCTTTTTTGGATGAACTTAACTGATACTTAGGCCTCCAGTGACATATCTATACTAATGACACCCAAATCTACATCTTATTCCAACCTCCCCCCTCCCTTCTTTTTCTGGTACTTCTGTCTCTCTGGCATTATCTTTTGGATGTCCCAACATTTACTAAAACTCAAAATGGCAAATTCAGAACGAGTAGTATTCCCCAACGTATCTCCTCCTTGCCATTCCTTTCCATCACCACTGGCAACAGTCATCCACTCTGTTCCCCAAATCTGCTGCCTGAGTGCTATCCCTCTTTCTATCTGGTTTAATCTCCATAACATAGCCCGTATCAGACCCTTCCTAACGAATGACACTGCCAAAACACTCTTACACTCACAAACATTTACTGCATTGAATGTAACTCCTCCTTTCCAGCCTCCCTCCCTCCCATCTCCACCATTGCATCCCCCTCTCTGTCAAACACTATACTGACTCCCCCTCCACTACAAAATCCTATTCAAGCTCCTCGCCCACATAGCTTTCACCAGCTCCACTGGGCTCTGCATCTGCACTCTGCCCTCTTTGCTCAGCCAATGACTGCTGCCTTTCCACCTAACTCATCACCACGACCCACGCCAGCACTGAAGACATCTTGTGCACTGCCCCTCTTTATTGGAAAGCTCTCCCGTAACCCATCAGGCCATTCCCTAGCCTTCAAATCATTAAGCAGTCTCTCAAAGCTCATTTATATTGCAAGCATAACACTTCTGCACCAAACCTCTCCTCAGCCCCCCCTATACTCTTGCCCTATCCTTCTTCCTTATATTCCTCCTCTTCTTTTATGATTTTGATATCTCCCATTCATTTGCATTCTCTTCTCTAACCACACTGTATCTCTCATTGTCTGCCCCCACACATTTAGTTTATAAGCTCTCACAAGCATGGCCCTCCATCTTCTTGTCCTACACCTCGCCCTGTCTCACCTGTTTCTACCTTGGTCTGTCTGTCAGAATAGTTTTGTGTTTTCATTATTAGAATTTTAGTGTAACCCTGTCTCACATTGTTTATCATTATTGTGAAGCCTGTACTGTGCTGCAGACCCTTTGGGTCGCCTTATAAATAAACAATATTAATAACAGTAAAGTACATATATACAATATTTTAGGTAACAACTCAACCAATCAACTCAGTCAACTTATCTATTTTACTGTCTTTAATTATAAAGTTATAAACAATGGTTTGAATTCTTTAAATGCTTAAGAATGCAAGTCAAATCTCACATTGTTGACAGGCAGTAGCACAGAACATTGACTGTAATTAACTATCCCCATTAGTGCCAGATATTATCCCAAGTTTGTTAGGTTGCTTAAAAGAATGTCTAGCATGACCTAACAGTGAAAAAAGATCTTACAGCACCAAGGAACAAATGATTTTTTTCTGAACAGTGTCTGCCATGAAAGTCATATAAACTGCTGCCATTTTGTGTGACATACAAAGGCATTAACAGAATGGTGTGTTCAAGTACAAAACAAGCAGGTGGGAAGCTATAGACAGACAATAGAAGGGGCACAACATAAAACTTCTCCACATTAGTACAGAAACATATTCATTTAAAATACATTCTTATATGAAACAAAGTTCCTAAATCCAACTCATTTACACTGAGATTCTACTTTTATCTTCCTTTCACAAATGTAAATAATTAAAAGTTAAGTTCTAAGGGAATGGCAAGAGAAATTCATATCTGGGAAAATGCCTTCCATGTGTTTAGCTTGTCTGTTAAATTCTGCAAATCTCCATGCAAAGATTACTGATAGTCAGATTCATAGAAAGTTAACTTGTTAAGGGCAAAAGAAAGTAAACATACTGTCCTAATTAGTGTATGGTGTGAAAGGCATTTGTGAGCATCTTGATAATAGCTGTAAATCTAAATTCTTGCTGCAAATATGTAGTTTACTGTGGGTTTTTTTGTTATTTAAAACAGATCCATTGTTCTCCCTTCTTAATCTAAAACATGTGGCAAACCGCAAAATTCAAATAACTTAAATTTTGTATGGAATCAGTTTGAGAAAATGTTTGTACCTTTACATAACTTAACTAATATTTGAGACAGGAAGTGACACTACTTATTTAACACAGTTGATAAAAAATATTATGTAAATTAGAACCACTGTCTGGTGGTACTTGGATGACTGGATAAGGAGGTAGCAGCTGTATATGTATTTTAAGCAGAGGGCATATATTTTAAAACATCTTGGTGGGCTGAATATCATATGTAGAAAATGCAAAACTGTATAAAAAACAAACCCAAAAAAAGTATGTAGAATACTTGACAGTGTTTATGGTATAGAAAGTCTGTGGCCAGAAATGGCTGTTTTAGAACTAGAGACAACCGAAAGGTCATTTTTGTCTCTATTTAGAAATACAGCCATTTTAGACATTTTTATTTTAAATTGGTAAGTATGTCGATCGGCATACTTACCCATTCCTATTCAGTAGCCACCACCTGCCGGACCATCGCACCCACCACCCGCTGCAGACCCCAGAAGGACTTTTAGGGTTAGGCTCTCGGGAAAGGAGGGTTAGGATCATGGAAGAGGAAGGTTAGGGTTAAGGTCAGCCTGCAGGCAGGGGACTAGATTTAGGCTTCAGAGATGGGAGAATTAGGGTAAGTCTCTGGGGAGGGAAGTCTTAGGGTAGGGAAGGGAGAGTTAGGGTCAGGCTGTGGGGAAGGAAAGGTTAGGATAAAGAGTAGGGAAAAGGTTGGGGTAAAATTTATACTTACAATTCAGAGCTACATCTTCGGTGCTACGGAGATCAATTGCTTTGTCACTTCGAGGCAAAAGCAATCAATTTCCCAAACAGTTCGGAACTGGCTGGTAGAGAACAGCCCTTTTGGAAATAGGGCTGTTCTCAGCGGACACCCACACCCTATTTATGGTAAGAATAGGTAATCATTATGCTCAGGAATTTTTATTATAGATTACTCTAAATCAGTTATACATCTGATAAAACCATATCATTCAGGGGATATGACTAGTGATTAAACATTACTTTATTATCAATCCTGCAAACAACATAAAAGAGCTAAAAGCGGCCCAAATTAGATATTCTGTTAAAAGGATTCATCATTAAGAATAGGACACATCCATTGTCTAATCTACCATTCACTTGTAACTTGGGACCGGACCCAGACCCCCGCACGCTTTCCGTACGTCCCCTTTCACTACCCTCTCTTGTGCAGGTTTTATGGCAGCTTCTGCAGCTATAAGGCTGCCTTAAGTAAATCATACAGATCAGCGTGGGAGCATCCTACCGCACTTGAAATGGGCTTGTACAGAACAAAGTTATGTACGATACTTGCTACACTAGTGTTACTATCGTAACATTAGCATAACATTACTTTGGTATAATGATCTTTTAGAAGAATTTTATTAAGTCTTATTTAGGTGAGAGAGAAATATTAGTAAGTCTTCTCTTTTTCTATATATGTTGCACATTTTAGTACAACTTGTTTGAAGAAAGCTTTATTAACAAGCTTAAGGATCAATATTGGTTTGCTCAATTTATTAGTGCCCCTTGATGCCTGCTCATCTTGCAGTGATGGTGAATGTGAAAAACAAAAACAAAAAAAAGACAGAGAAGTCATTGGAAATAGTCAGGGGGAGGGACAAATCTTATTTGCATATAGGAGCAAGGTTTACAGATCATGCTATCCAACATATAAATTCATACAAAAAATTCTTAAATACATTGCCTTTGCCTTTCAACTACAAACTATATCAACAAAAATCCCTATATTGGTCTAATCAGACCGGTGGGAGTCTCCGCTGCGACGTGGTTCTTTTTAAAGTAGAGACAGCCGAAAGCTAATTTTCGTCTGTATCTATTTTGAAAAGACCGCAATTTAAAAAAAAAAAAGTTTAAGAATGGGCAAGTATGCCGATTGGCAAAGTTACCCATTGCATGACACAACCAAGACCAGTCAAGTCAACTCCTATTGCTGGATTGTTTCAACAGGTCTCATACAAATTTATGTGGTGATAACTAGGCAAAAAAGTACTGTACTGCACATTAATGATGATGTTGAACTGATTGTCATTTCTGAATCCTTAAGAATTCATTGAGACCACCTACAGAGTTACTAGAGCTCTGTGTTAGATTAAGGCTGTGCTAAACGTCTGGATTCTCTGTGAGGTTGTGATTTGTAATGCACAGCACTGCTGAGTCAAGAGAAAGTGAAATCAGATATACTGCAAACAGACACCAAAAAGTGAAAAATATAAAATGAAATCATTTTATTATAGTCCATGTGGCTATTGCAGAAGCTCATACAAGATTTGTTAAATCGCTGCGAAACAAAAATAATGTAGAGTATTCTCATACATTGACATCACTGATAGATCTAATATATAGTTTAGCTTCCCTCTACTCTACCTCAGTTGAAAATGAATATAAATATAGTGATGAACGTTTACATATATCTAAAATGGTGTAAAACAAATTACATTTGTACTAGGTGCATATGCAAGGCAAAATTATTTAGCATAGATAATTGCAAATTTCCATGGTGGAACTATTTAAATACTTCTAAACATTTATGTTCCTGAAAATACAGCAATATAATATCGTTTTTCCTTGGGGAGTTGAAGAAAAAAAGATGGAAAAATGAAATCAGTGAAATTTAGAAAACACCTGAACATTTTGTGAGACCTGGATTAATGTGCATGGCTGCCAAACAAATTTAGGGCCTAAGGGTAGCAACTTTCTTCTTATGGGCCCCCTTCATAAATTCTTAGGCCTGCATTCAGAGAAGACCATTCTGTCCCCTTCCCCTAATTAGACATGCACTAAACTTATTTGTATCCTTTGGCAGAGAGTAAGTAACAAAGTCATTTTTCCTCCATTATTATCAGCACTCACTTAAACATTAAAGTTTTGATTTCATATAACTGTAGCTTCCACAACTCTAAAGTAAGTAAAACATGAATTGCATATTTAGCAGTTGTTGACACACTATGATTATTAGTTTGGTCAGCTGAAAAAGACTGACTAATCATGTTATACATGCAAAAAAAAGTACTCCTGTCATTATAATTATTGTTGTACAGGGCAATTTAGGTCATGTGTGACCTTCACTCAGCTGTGACAGTTGCTCCTATTGCGACAATCAAAACACTCCTTTGAATGAAGCTATAACACTGACACAAGCAGTAACAAAGTAATTATTTACCAGGGTCTTGCATCAAATTATGGCAGGGGAAAAAAGCAGCATGGACTTTACCCTACAGATACCCCAAGGCTGCCAACACATCAGCAGATATATAAGTGTAACAATCACTTTCAGATTATTACATACAAGTGCAATGTTTTGAGACACTGGGGAATGTTGGAGAAGGGTTTTAGTCTGAACATTACTACCATGTGCTCGCTTGTATCAAAGTCACTATAAGAAATATATGGTCCATTCCTCTTTTTAATCAGATTTGTAAGAAAAAAAATGTTATTTAAAATGCTAATAATAATGCATAATAAGAAGGAGGCTAAATGCATTAAAACTGCACGCTTTTTGGTATATAATATTTCACTTGCTAGAAATACGGAATCATATTTCGAACGCAGATTTCCACATTTTAAGTGACATATAAATGAAAAGAGTTTACAAAAATGTATAAAATAGACTTGTGGAAGTGACAACAATTTGCATTAGTTTACTGTTGACTGTATTATCTTTACAGGGCAATAAGAGACATTTTTTCAAAATAGGGTGTTTCAGTGCAATACTTAATTAATCCAAGGTTTAAAAATGATTAAGCGCTAGGTCACCATGGCAACCAGAAATTTGGACCTGTGGACATCGAGATCACGTTGACACTTCAGGAAAAAAAATCTACTCTATAGATTGAATCAGTCACATGTGCTTATTTACACACAGACATTTTTCCTCTTATATCACACATCATAGCCACGCTATCCACAGATTAGATTTAATGCTTATTTTCTCTGAATCCTACTATATTCGTCCACTCACTGGAAATACTGAATGGGTTATGAGTTCAAATAGTATAGCAGCATGTAAATAGCAAATTCTAAATATTATATTAAACTAACAAAAATATACACTACTAAAATAGCAATACTCTTTAAAAATGTGAAGAGTATTTCTACTCCATCCAAAAAATTTAATGACTAGCTAAGTAGGAGGGTGCTACTTAAAAGCTTACAATCTATTGGACAACGAGGTTTGATACATAAGGGAAGTGATGAATATCACACAATGGATGACCGGCCAGGTTGTATGGTAAAAGTGCTCAGTGCGCTATTTGATCCAGTCACACAGCAGTGGTAGTAGCAGAACTAAGGGTAATTTTAGTATGGAAGAAGAATAGGTGCAAGTGTATTTAAATAATGTGCTAGAAGAGAAATTGGATCGGAAAGTGGTTGCAATTAGCGTAGAAAAAGGGTAAGAAGTAATTGAGGGATTTGGCAAGACTGTATGAACAAGTGAGCATTTGAGAGTATACAGTAGAGGATAGTCTTAATGGGCTAGGAAATTTATTCCAGAGAGTGTGTGCAGCCCTGGAGATGTCCTGTAGCCAGAATAAAAATATTAAATTTTTTCTACATGTAGAAGAGAGTTGCAAATTCTGCAAAGATCTGAAAGTATGAGCTGAGATATATCTTAAGTTAACTGAAAATGATTTATGTGGATGAAGTCTTGCTGATGGCTTTGTAGGTTAGTAAAAGGGTTTTGTATTTTATTATGTAAAAGTAGTATTTTGCAAGAAAAATCGGTATGGCTTCTGTGTGGTCATCTGGCCTAAAATATGTATATATTAGAAGCAGAGAAACAACTACATAATTAAACCTACTATACTCGTGTTATTTGATCCCACAAAAACTGTCCTGTTAGAGTATCAGAATCTCATTAATAACATCTTCAAAAGAGGTATTAACCAAACCGATTTCAATTTTCTTTGGGTAGAATATCCTCGTGTTGCTACCTTTTACCTCCTCCCAAAAATACATAAATATTAATCCAACCCTACAGGACGTCCTATCGTTTCAGGAGTGGGAACTGAACCAGCCACCCGCTTTGTTGATCATCACCTTCGGGAATTTGTGGTTCAGTTACCCTCCTATACCAGGGATACTCCTGACATACTAACTAAATTGGAGGGTTTCAGAATCACATAGGATGCTCGGCTGGTGACATGCGACATAGAATCTCTCTATACGAGTATCACCCATGATCTAGGACTTCAAACAGTGCACTACTTTTAGACAGACAGGGTTAATCAGAGTTTCATGAATTCCTAATTGACCTCTTAAGGTTTACATTATCTAAAAACTACTTTACTTTTGGCGGTGGCTTCTTTGTGCAGACCCAGGGGATGGCGATGGGTACGGAATACCACCCACGCTAATCTTATTTTGGTGTGGTGGAGGTGCGGGTTCGTGTACCAGCTCAAACAATTTGTGACCCAAGTCATCTTCTGGGTTAGGTACATCGATGATATTTTTTTGATATGATAGGGCACTAAAGAGGAGTTGATTTCCTTCCTTCACTCACTTAATGACAATCAAGTCAATATCAAACTCACATTTGAGTTCAATAGGGATTCAGTGAATTTCTTAGATATTGTCATCAAATATACCATTAATGGCTTTTGGCTACAGACATGTATCACAAGCCAACTGCCACTAATAACATTCTACATAAAACCAGTTCTCATCTACCATCTACCATCGACTGTGTATAATATCCCAAAAGGTGAATTTCTTCGCTTGCGAAGAAACTGCTCTTCGTTGGGAGATATTAAAATCCAAGCTAACCAATTACGATACAAGATTGCTTTGTCAAAGGTACAGCAAACGACAAATTAAACATGCTTATAACACAGCTTTGAAATTGGACCGACACAATTTGTTGTATCCCCAACCACGTAAAACAAGTAACAATGTAATCAAGTTTGTTGAATGATTTTGTAAGTAAAGGCACAATATACAAATTATACTAATAGACAGCCTCCTGTCTTACAAGTTGATCATGACCTGAGGTATAGTTATGTTGATAATAAGATTCTGATGAGCTGGAGGAGATCAAGTAACTTGCGTGATATAATTGTGCACAGCCATTTCACAAAATCTGAGAAAAAGCCATTATCAACTCAGGGATCATATCCCTGCGGTCACTGTAAATTTAGTATATTTATGAAACCAACCAAATCCTTTGTTGACAAATTTGACCAGGTACATAAAATCCTGGCATTTATAAACTGCTCTACAACTGGTGTCATCTATTGTGTTTAATGTCCCTGCAAAAAATTATACATTGGACAGACAAAACTTCCACTCAAAGTCTGATTAGCCGAACATCTGGCTAATATACGGAATGCATTTAGGGATAAGGCTAGATTCAAAACTCTTACTAGTATTGCCCAACATTATATGGTCCATCATCAGAATGCCTCTGAGCACTTTCAGGTTTATGGAATGTGGAAAATTAATAAAGACACAAATTTATATCCTTTTTATAACTTATACTGATTATCACTGTGTTTCCGCTCTTTTCAAAGTAAAATGTGAGGTATGCTCTTGGTTTAGAAAGATATTGGATATGTGACCCAAAGTTGGGGCTCTATTTAGAGTTAAGATTAGAGTTAGGACTGTTCAGCAGAGAAGCCTTGTAAGTGGCGAACAGCTTATCACGTATCTGCAGATATTTGTAACTAATTCTCTGATTTTTATTTTAAAGATAGAAGTTCATGATTAGTAACTGAGTAATGGCTAGAGTGCCAGGCCATGTCTTGTTTTTTGTACAAATTCCCCTTGCCTTGTGCACCAGTCATATATATTACTTTATAAACTGATTTTGTAGCTGCCTCCATTTTGGATATGTGGTTTAAAGTCTCTCTGAGATTGCAGCTGAGAGGGGGTGCGGTCTCAGAGTAGCAGTTTGGGAGACCTGGGAATCTCCATGTGAGGTATGCTCTTGGTTTAGAAAGATATTGGATATGTGACCCAAAGTTGGGGCTCTATTTAGAGTTAAGATTAGAGTTAGGACTGTTCA
>WWET01002619.1:36333-49363 GCA_011038615.1 Limnodynastes dumerilii | reverse complement strand
CCCCCCCCCCCTCTTTCCTCATATACAGGACTGTAGTAACAATTTGAAGCAATAATTGCATGAAATACTTTTACACTGTTGTAATTGCTTGCACATATGTTAAAATCAATGGCACACATCCATATTGAATAAAAATAGAGAATTTCAGGAGTATGCTGGCGCTATATATATAAAAAAAACTTAATAAATAAATATTATGAATTTTTTCCAGCTTCCCTTGTGTGGTACAAAATAAGAAGGGCAAATATAATCATTTAACTTGCTTGTGGCTATTATAACATTTAAATTGTGCAAAACTATATGTTAATAGGCCTTTGTTAAACTATTAGGAACACGGTACATTTTCAAGTATACAAAATATAAACATGCATTATCATATAAACCAAATCAAATCTTGAATCTTTAAAGTACACAATTTGAATACCTAGCAAGTAGGAAGCTCATATTATTATTATAGGACCTGCATACATACATACATACATGCATACATACATACATACATACATACATACATACTTACTAAGAACATGCCAAAAGAATATACAAAAATACAAAAGAAGGTAGTATTGTGTTATATATTTGCAAAATCTTTAACCTCAAATTTAGTGATAAGTACTTTCCACAAACTACCCAGTCATTTTTACTAGGGCATGTTTTTATGTATGCTATTTATTAGCAGAAACAACCTGCACTTCTTTAAGGCTGCAATATACTAAGAGTTAAGTAGCTAAACAGATTTATGACTGGATCACAAAAAAAAACGGCAGAGAGCCAAAGAGGTGAAATGAAGTCTCCTCCTAAAAAGCTGGAAATCCTCTTGACACCTCTTGTGCCAATTTGTCCCTATTACTGTCAGCAAACAAAAGTAACAAGTAGAGCCAGACCACATCAAACAGAAGACCAGGCCCCTCCCGAGGGATTGCTTGAGAGCCACTGGTGTGTAAAGCCATGGCTGAGGCCTACTTGTCAGCTGTGACCACAAAAGATTCAGAGGGAAAACAGTGACACCAGAAAACAAAGGGAGAGTTCAAATGGCTGCAAGGCGTCCCCTGACCCAGACATCCCCTGACCCAGACGTCTGTAGAGGTCAAGGGATTCAGGTAGTAAATTTGACCTAAACTATCCCATCATTGCCCTTGTAAATGAATTGTTTTAACAAATCAACTCTGGTCAATTAAACCTTCAATTAAACCTAACACTAAGTGTTGCATCACTCCATAGGGGTTCCTGACATTAAGGGCAGAAGGGAAGGTTAAACCCATAAAACAAGGTGTTTCTTTATTTATTCTACTTTGGCAGCACAAATTTATAGCAATTTACACACAAACAGGATAATAAGACACAAAATGATTTCATTGTAGAAGACATACTTTGATTCTACAGCAATTCCTTTAGGCTGGCTGAAAGGCACCTAGAAACAACAGTAGGTTGTTACTGCTGGAAACAATTAATTTGGGTGTTTTAAGATTCAACCACAAACCAAAAGTTTAAAATGAATACAGAATTTCAGTGGGTAGTTGTTTATTCTGGGCTGTTGTCTTCAAACTACTTCACTGTGCAACCAAAAATTATTTAACCCTTTCAGGGGCTTACCAGAGCAAGAAACACAGGCCTTTGTTTTAATTGCATTGTATTTCACACTCAAAACAATGAACGATATGAGTTACTCATTACAGCAATTCTGCTGCTTTCATATAACATGTACTAGTATGTATAATAATAAATATCTATAGCAGTTATTGTGCTCTAAGCATCTGCTGCAAAAAGAATTAAATTCACATGTTCACATTACTGTGTTTGGAATAATGTACTGAGGTATCACCATTGCAATAATTATGTACTGCCCAATATTATTTTAGTGATTGAATACAATCTTTTAGTTAAATCTGAAAATTGCATCTCCACATTGCAGTACTTTTACTACAATTATAAATGACGTTTAGATTGTTTATTGCATTGTTATTAATATATTTATAATCTGCATTAATAGACAATATGAATCCAGAGATTTACTGGACTGAATATATACATTCTGATGATAAAATATGACTTTTACTCATGAGAGCAAAAATTTACATCTTTGCATTCTATGGCAGGGGTTTATTTTGTTTTCCTTTGCAAGCACAACAAGCTTGTAAATTATAGAATTTCTTATATACATTGCAATATTATTACATATTATATATATATCACTTTGGATTTTACATTAGATGGCCTAAAATTTTAGCACAAAAAATTGAGAAAGCTTTACGATTGATATACTTTATAGTTTACTTCTCACTTGTTTAAACAGATCCCCAAAGCTACTGACTCCTTTAGAAATAAATAAATAAAAATTCTAAAACATGCCACAAACTGTTTCCATTAGAAAGGCCATCGGCAACATTCAACTTAAAACATGTTACATGTAACAGATATAACACTCGACTGATTAAATTGTAGACATCAATTATGTGCCCAACCTGTGTCACAGATAAAATACAGTTTTCTATTGAATGTAATTAATGCCTACTAAGGTAGCAGGTTTGTATAACCCCATATCATGTAGGTTGCTCACCAAACAATGAGAACTGTCCTAGCAACATAGTGGGGGTCATCAGCCTTCTTAAAATCAATCAAACAAATAAATAAATAAATATTGCAAATGTGATAAGAATAGCAATTCACAACCTGACACTATGGATTTCTTGGATGCTCAATTTAATCAAGAATATTTTTATTAGTATATATACTAACACACATACATATTTACAAGTCTAAAGGATTACAGTTAAAATGTTCTCTTTTTGAAATAACTTAACCTGCATTTTTTCATATGAATTTCACATTAACAATAGCAATAAGTGTGCTAAACTCCAGCAATGGTACATGGCACTGTGATAACTTGGGTAGCACTTTCTCAGATACACTGTAGTAACCTGATGAATGTGATTAGTAATTAAGGCTCCATATACACATGGTTTATTCATAGTCTAGTAGTATAGTCTACGATATTATTCTGTGCCATGTGACAAGTTCAGCTGAATTGGGAGCATATATTGCTTGTACTATTATTTATCTATTCATAGTTAAATCAATATTACTTTAATCATCTATTTCATGGTAAAAATAAACGTCCCCTGCCATGGATTTTCGAGAGCATGCAGTTTAACAATCATGCTTTACTTAGTATTGAGTATTAACTTTTTTATTATGTAATTCAAAGTATAGTATAACAGTATATGACAGTACTCCTCATACTGCTTTCATTGTAAAACTAATCATATTCCATTCCATCCTACTATAGGTCAACTAGTTATTACTCTTGATTACTATTAATAATTAAAATAACTACATGAATAAAATTATAGGATTTAAGCTGTTTTCTCCAGTATTAAGATACTTGCTTTAGCATACATTAGAAATAATTAACTAAATGTCATAATGCTTTAGGTAAAAATGTGTAATGTATTGCTATGTGGGTTTTTTCCTTTAAATTTAATACATTACTTAGACGTTCCCCAGTCAATATTGTCATATACATTGAGCAAAATAAAATTAATAAAAAAAAAAAACTAAAGTCACAATTACTGATTCTGTGATTGGCTATAGAGATAATACCAACATGCTCCAACAGCACTGGTTTAGCTGTGATCTGGAAAACCATGATGGAGACTTGTAGCATCACAACACCTGCAGTTCTGCAGGTAAGGTAAGCAACACCCATGGTTGGATGTGGTGGTGTCACCTCTGATAGAGAAAAGGTCAATCATTTTAAGAGAGTGCAACCTAGGGCATCAACAGGGCTTGCACTAGCTCTGTTGGAATAAGCCTGGAGCTTAAAAAATAAGTGTGTGTGTATATGTGTGTAAACAACTATCAAACTATCAGTTTTTGTCTAATGAGGTGATAAGGACCTGAAAAGAAGTAAATATTAATCTATTATATCGAAAGCACAACTTCTTTTGCCATAAGAAAGTTCAATCTGAACTGCCAGGTTGACATGTAAAAATTTTAGCTCTAATTTAAATATGTTGGGCATTATTAATATATGCTAATTTATTAATGCACGCAATAATTCTGGTCACAAATTGGAGTGCATTATTATATGTATAGCTTTTTTTGCACAAATATGCCACAATCTGTAGACAGCTAACGGTTTTCTATTCCCTAGTAAGAAGCGGGTGCCATAATGACAGCTGGGCCCTGTGTGTCATACAGTAGCCACTCAGTCTGCCACATGGCCCTGAGAGTATAGTGATCATAAAGGCACTCCGCAAGTCTCTAGGTGCAAAAAATCCACGCTCTAAGTTCACCTTCCATTAAATTCCAGCATTTCAATAAGACCTGGCCTTTGAAGTGACTGCAGATTTATTGATCAGATGCCATTTGACAAACTCACTGGCCATGCTTACCTTTACTGTGAAGGTTACACAAAAAAGCAACACTGTTGCAGATTGGTTGTTTCGGGCTAAAAGTACAATTTGTTGTATTTTTTGGCATAAAAGTATTTCTTTTTTTTTAACTATGTGTGAGAGAGTTGTTGGTCCACTTGCAAAATGTTACTAAATACAAGAAACCAATGGCATTCATACAAAGAATACTGTGCTTTGTAGTGTGTGTCCCCGTCTGTCCCTTTTCACAAATCCCTCCTGAGAGTTGCGATCCTCACCTACCATCACCATCTGGACCCTGCATAGTGTTGTGCGACAACACATAATGTTCTCTTCAATTGTAACATGACGAAAAGTACACACAAGGGATATGGTTGATAAGCGGAAGTATAATGAATGAATCAATGCAATTTTTCTTCAACGCCAAAAAAATTTGAACTAAAAAAACAATTTTTTTTAACCAATTTTATCATATATAATTTTATTTATATTTTGTTGCGAACAAGTACGATTTTTAGCTAATACTCAGATATTTTAATGTTTATAAATAATAAAATGTCATTAAATTCATATAGATCAAAATCAACTAGTTCCAAAAGAAAAGTAATTTAACTCTTGTATTATAAAAAGTATTTCAGTACAATATACACAGTAAGCAAGTAATAGTATGAATACAATATATATAGCTTATTTTATTTTCAATATTCCTTCCAATTCCAACCAAACCTGAAGGTATTCTACACCTAATATAAAATATCATCTACAGCAGTCTTGGAAAGAATATTTAGGAGTAGTATAAGCTGTATGTGGAGAATGGTAATGTTATATAAAACATATCTAGCTACGCATTAGAGAAAATGATGACTATACAATATTACTAGCATGGTTATAGATAGTATGCAATTTCCAAGCAAACCATCCTCTTCACATAAAATATTAAATCTCTACATAATGTGAATGAAACATGGCAAATTTTCTAATAACTTCTATCATATCCCTTTTAATTCTAAGACCCTATTTTGCCACGGTGGGACCTTAAAATAAGTTTACTTTTTGTCTTTGCAACAAAAAAATAGCATGAAACACATTTTATATATATATATATATATATATATATACACACACACACACACAGATATCTGTCAGACACATGTATTAGACATACATACATTCACACAGACAAAGAGGCATTCAAAGCTGTGGTTCTCCCTGAAAGAAACACGTAAAGCTGCTTTCATTCTGTGATTGTCAAAAACTTTACAATTTGCCCACTGCATTGCGGATGCCAACCAACGAATCAAAGGCATTCAGAATCTAGACAAAGAGGGGCTGATGCCAACCTCGGTGCCAGTGGCAACCATTATTGGCATCATGCAGATTCTCTGCCTTTTTTGTACTCTTGGCACTTGACAAACAAAATGGCGGATCCTGTAGAAACAGTTCACAGCAGAAGAAGGAAAAATAATAAAAAAAAAAAATTAAAGTCAATAAGATAAAGGATCAAAACTGCAGTAGAAGAGTTAGATTTCCACAAAAAAATACTGTCTCTAAGTATTATCAGATAATTACCACCCTACTAAAATTAATAAGTTAAATAATTATGAGGGACAAACACAATTGCAACATCTACTAACCTTTTTCTTCTCGTATTTTACAAAATCTTATATTAGTCAAAACTTTTTTTTAACCAAAAATCCCAGTAAACACAAAGAAATACTTAATGCTTAACTTTAAGTATGCTGGTTTTAGAAAATTTCCTCTGTAATATACACAGCATGCAATGAGTTAAAGGGGAATCATTAAGTGCACAAAATACCTTCAAAATTGTATAAAGTACTTTTTAACATATTAACTATTGTAAATCTGCAGATTTTTTTTTTTTTTTTTAGGAGGGAAAATAAAGTTGTAAATTATTGACATTACTATTTCTGGAAATTGTCAATATATTGAGGCATCGCTCGACACTGCAATGCGGATGCCAACCAACGAATCACAGGCCTTCTGAGGAAAACAAAGAGGGGCTCATGCCAATCCCAATGCCACTGCCAACCAACACTGGCATTTATACTATACTTCCTTCTTTTGTATATGCTATCAATAAGAATAGCATCCATAGCTTATGCCATTTAGTCTTAGTTAATGGCCTTATGCTTCTTTAGAAGTAGATAAAATGTGTTTTTAGTCTAATAAAACATTCTAGTAACTAAAGTATTCTATAAAAACTTAAATATATTTACACACAGTTATTTCACAAAACAGACTTCAACCATGTACATTAGTTACAAAAATGTTTTCTCTGATAGCCATTGAAAGATATATATTTGTGGTTAATTTTTGGAATATATATTTTATAAGATTTCCTTAAATACACCAGTTTTTTCTTTTCATATCTATATGTATTTTGCACTTAAGCTAAGAGTAGAACAAAAAATATGCACCCAGCATATTTTGGAAATATATGAAAAACACGGGGAATATGTGGATCATTATTAACCCTTTGTTAATTCATCCAGTGTAATGGTCCTCAGACTAAAACAATGTCCCCTCCAAATGACATTGTCTGACTATGCCA
Source organism: Limnodynastes dumerilii (assembly GCA_011038615.1). Taxonomy (NCBI): domain Eukaryota; kingdom Metazoa; phylum Chordata; class Amphibia; order Anura; family Limnodynastidae; genus Limnodynastes; species Limnodynastes dumerilii. The sequence goes on along the minus strand of WWET01002619.1, from coordinate 42,418 downwards.
TTTATTTTTTAAAGGCTTTGACACAATATGTAGGGCTGATAAAAAAAAGTATACCGAAAATATATAGGAAAAGAAATTACCATTATGCTCATTAAAAAAAATATTTTGGAAACAAAGTATGAGCCTGTTTACTTTAGATAAAATTCATCTATGGTGTCCAAAAATATAGGAGTTCTTAGGTATTCAGTATGGAGACACTTCTGTTTTTAAATCCTAAAAATACTCTAATGAATGTACTTAATTAGAATCTGTAAACCCAGACTTGCAATTAAAAAGCCAATTGCTCTTAAGAAGGCGATAGCTGCATTGTGAAATACTACTATATAAAAATTAAGAAGAGATTTGGGAAAGTGGTTTAAATTAACCATATTGAAATGCCACTACTGTGGTATAATAGCTCCCATTGGTGATTTTAAGGCAAAGCAAATAAAGTTTTGCACAGTTTCTACATAAGGCTGTCCTTTAATTAAACTTTTTTTCCCCATGTACCAGGATTTGTGTTGTTACCAATAATATGCCTGATTTTTCTACCTAAAGGAGATAGGCAGTCTTATAGCAATGTCTATCCATGAAATGTATCTCTCTGTGTCGTAAAAACGTGTAGTGTGTGCAGAAAGAGAAGAATAAACTAGTGAAAAAATGACTTTTTCTGTACTTCAGCACATTTATACACACTCTATAGAAAGTAAAGGCCACAAGATGGGACTTGTCCTAATTACTACAATTCTCTCTAAGGGGGGGAAGTAAAACAAAGCTTGAGTATTGCAGCTACCTGCAAACAGTTAAAGACAACAAAGAGCATTAAACCAAGTTTGTGAATCACACAGGTTATTTGAGGTTCTTCCACCTCACCGCTTTGTGCTCATATTACAAGTAACAAAAGCCAACAGCAAGAGTGGACTTCAAGTAAGGAAATGTTATTCTACCTTCATTCTTGCACAGTACAAGGAACGCCTGTTACCAAAAATTCAAGTGATGCAAAAGCTGCAGATATTATAGGCGTAAGTATGAGCTACTATACAACACATTAGTCATTTGACAAATAATTAAGAAGAATGATTCAAAAGGCTCATTAAGAAACTAATAGGAACATCCATTTAGGTGTGAATAATTACTGTGGGGCATGTTATCTGAACACAGTAAGTGCAAACCATCTAGGTGCTGTGACACAATCAAGACCAAATGTCAACAGACTGAAGTGAAATACAACATTTACTCACGGATATATTCTACAAATGATATTAAAAATAAAGACAACATAAATGTTTCCCTTTTTCACACCATGTTTTCCAAGATGACATATGCTTTGTAGGATAGTTATTGAATTGAAAAATGATGCCCACTGTAAAAATGCCAAAGTAAAATCATATTTACCCTCCTATAAGCATAGTAAACTTTAGCAATGTATACCTCTGAACTGGTGGGTTATGTTAGATACCCCTATAATTAAAATCACTATTTAAAGTTACAATGGAAGAAATAATCACAGAACCATACAACAAAAACACTTACCAGCAGTTAAATACCAAACATCTCAACGTCTATAAATTTGAATCTCTCTGTACCTAAAACACTAATATGAGCATGAAAAGCTCTTGACAAAGGATAAAGGACTAAAATTGATAACTTTAAGATATTTTATGGCCCATTATCTTGCAACTTGGAAGTTAAGGCAAATAAAACATTAAAACAGGCCTTAATTTAAACTCAAATATGTTTTAGAACAATACGCAATTACATTTAGATTTTTTCCACAGATGGTCTAAATCCAAAGAATACACTAAATGGAATGAATCTGTCAAATTTACCACATAAAATCTTTGGTAAATGTGAAAGTTTTAATGATGTTACACTTTTACCCATAAATTTTATCTGATAAATAATATTTAAATAGGTGTTCAACTATGTCTAGAATCTACATAAAAATGCCATGTATGTATATATAGGCAGATTCACATGTGTATAAAGCACACACAAGCATATACAGTACAATTTGTATACATAACAATCACATGTAAATTATAAAAATGTGCTACATGTTTCTTTGAGGTTTTATTCCGATTAGTGTAAGTGGCAGAAACACAGGGGATTTAACTCTTACCTTGGTCCTGTACATAGTACGCCAAGAACAAATCAAGCTCCTTGACTGATACAGTTATATGATGTGGCTGGACGCAAAGTGCTGGGTTGGTGCAGTGTGGTGATTTGACTAGCCGTTCTCCGTCTGTACTTTCCAGAGGGATTCCTTTGAAGAGGATGACCATGACCAGATCCAGGCGCCAGACCTTGTCGGCCTGCCGCAGACAGTCAATCCTCCGGATCTTGCCCTTCTGGTCTGGGTTTGATAGCACACAGCAGGGGTGCTTCTTCCCTGTCACGGTGAGCACAAAATCCTCCCGGTACTCCTGGCGGATGTCTTTGCGCAGTTTGGCTAGCAGCCTGGATGCCCATTTCTGCTTGATTTCTGGCTTCTCACTTAAAAGCTCATCCTTAACTGCCCTTTCCTCATCCTTCGACATTCGCTTTTCATGTTTTTTGAAGTACTTGCGCTTACGAGCTTGGAGGTTGAACCATGTATAGGCGATTGCACGGACATGTGGAAGAAGAGCCTCAATGAATGGATGGAACTCATCCTGTAGAAGAAAAGAAGAAACATATTATCAGGCAATATTTAAAATAAATATATCTAAAAGTTGTCTGGTTATTTTTCAAGTATTCTGATTTAAAAAGAAAAAATGAAATCAATAAATGCATCCTCATACAAAAAGAAATAACATTCACAGATACTTGTATTACATATTGACAACACAATATGGATATTGAGAACACTCTGGCTCTTAAATAAAATAGATCCTTAGCAAGTGGCAGGACATTAGTTTGAATACAAATATAAATGACATGTGCAAAGTATGGATTATTTAAAGAGACCCAATAACTCATTTAACATAACATTTATGACTTTCTGTCCAGCCGGAATAGTGTGTTAACACCAAGTAATACCATTTCATATGCCTGTATCTTTTTTTTCTCCCAAAAAGAACACTATACAGTTAAAAAATGGGAGCAAAAATGTTCATGAGGCAGCAGCAGATGCCACACTTCATTTCTCCTCTCAGTGGCACAGGGAAACAAAGCAAAGCAACAAGCTCTGTGCAGTACCACTCAATTCCCGCTTTCCGAGCATGCTCTCAGCAAGAGACTGCTACTGGCATTGGGAGCATGCGCCATTTAACATGATCCATTTTCCTATCTGGGGATACATTCCTGCACTAGGATAACATAATTCCATTGGTGGAACTACTGATACATAGGTGTTGTGGATGTACAGAAATGGCTAATTCTGACAGTTATGTTGAACCAGGTAGTGTTTAATAATGTAATAAAATAATGTAATAAATACTTAGCAGTACAGATTGAAATTCTTTTCTATTACATAAACCAGGTATCTACAATTACAAAAAAGATAACAATTTTATAAACACAGCAAATCAAAGGGATGTAGCTCTGAAAGAGCACCCAGGCTAATGGGTAATTTGATATCATTTCTTGGATCCTATGGGGATAGAATTGAAGTTATGTAGTCCATAAAAGTGGCAAAGCATAAAGTATGTAGGGAATCCATTTATAAATACTGTTTCATTTGAATGAACATGTACAGATTTACTAGTTTTGTGGACCTTTTTTCTTGTGGCTTCCAATATTAGATTTTATGTAACAGGCCTCTAACTTAAATTATACGCATTGCAAAACTAGTGATAGAGGTTCAATAAGTAAATGATTTTTGTTGCAGATATTCTAACTCTATGCTCCTATACCAGAAGAGCATTGTGCACCATTGGATTTGTGCCTCCCCCAGACTGCAATTCAGTTCAAAATCTATCACAAGTAGACAATGAAAAACAGCAACTTGGCATGCAGCTGGCATTCACTGTGCCTCTGCGTGCTGTGACATTATGAGAGCACCACTGGTCAAACAGAGATTTTGTGCAAACCATGCATTTTAGTCTCCTTAAGCAGAAATCTTGGTCCATCATTGTTACTTGGTTAGCCACTTCTATTACATGCACTCTGTTGGCCATGTTGACATTAACCATGTTCAAGAAACATTTCACAATTTTAAGACACGTCACTGGTCTTATGTTATAAGTAAAATCAAAGTTCCCATTTGAATGCAATTCTTAGCTATACACTATAAAATGTATTAGTAATATGCCTTTGTACTTTCAAGTGTACTCATAAATAGCTGGAAAAAATCTTATTATCTGCATGTATGCAAAGGTCTTTAAAACAAAGAATCTATGTTGCAATATTTCAATATGGTCATTGTATAAATCTGAAACTACTACCTGTTTGCAACAAACAAATTCAACAATGGTTTGATGGATGAATCAGCCACAATTACTCTACTCCAAAAAACATAAAAACATAAAAATTAATTGTGATCAACTGTGAAACTACTAGATTGAAAGAGATTGAGAGATTTTTTATTTACCCATAAAAATAGGAAAACAGTGGGACACTATTCCAAATAAGCATGTATAGCATTATAGAAATATTTGGAGAATTTAAGGAAAGTAACAAAACAAAAGCATAAAAAATGTGACACTAGATTATCATAGGGCCAAGGAGTAAATTATGTAAGTGTTCAATCCTTACAGTGGAGGGATAATGACATAATTATTATGTTTTATTCCCGACTAGGCCATTGAAGGAGTTAAAATACAATCTGTTCTTTGTGTGGGAAGGCAGCAGTTTCAGCAAGCAGCCTGCAGCCCACTACGAGGCTGCCGTGTCTCCCAATTCAGTCTTTCTATCCCAAATGCCTACACAAGGTCCCCCAAAGGCTTAATAGACAGAGAAAAACAGTTATTGATTACAGATATAATTGGTTTCATTGCACACAAATAGCAGAGGTAAAAATATATGCCTATACAGGTGTATATGATTTAATTTATTGCTAAACAAAATTGAAAAAAGTTACTGCATTATGTGTGTATTTATGTGTGTGTTGTAATGGTGTCTTAAGCCTAAAAAGAATTCCTGCAAATGCATCGCAAGACAATAAGAAATATAAACTCAAAGCAAAAAACACTTGTATATATTTAAAAAAGAAAATGTATATATTTTGAAAACAGCTCTCCACAGGTGTTAAAAGTAACTTCTATTCTGTCCGTATATAGGTAATACAGGTGATACAGGTTAATATAATTGCCATTATGGAAAATGATATGTATATAGTTTATACTGAAAAATATCACTAAAAGAATATTTTATCTAAAGAGTTTTTAGGTGCCAAGGCCTGGATGTCATTACCTTCCTATAGTTACAGTACCTTGATGAGTTTACCAATGTGAACTAAAAAAAAACAACAACTCTCATTAAATTTATCGATCATATATTGATAAAATATAATATACACTAAAATAGCAGCATACAACTTTATCTTGTTATAACTGTGTCATTGATGCTTCAATGCTCAGAAAAAAATGCATTGGTATTTTTCAGTATAGACTATAAAATATTAGTTGATAATTTCTACATCTATATATTTTAGAAAAGCAAACTGTAACATATAAAAAGTATGCTAAAAAGAAGGACTAAACCTTATATTACAAGAAGGACTCAAATAAAACTTTACAGGGCCTTATACATAAATTGCATAGATAATACAATAACGTGACTATGCTTTCAAAACTGTAAGAACACACATATCCTTTTTACAAAATTGCAAACCTTTTTCATTTGGAAGATGTAAATTGTGTGTTAAAATTATAATTCTCTATTATCACTTCAGAATGTAACATTTTCCTACATTTTTAAAATGATATCTAGTTCTTTTATAAAGTGGAGAACATTTTTGTATAACAATAACGTTGTGGATCAGTGCAAATTATAATTGTAATAAAATGACAACTTAAAGCTTGCTCAAAAAACCTAACAACTCAAAAGTCGCATGTACAATCTAGTGGCGACAGTCAACACAATGTATATATGTGTAAGGATAAATTGCCTAATAAAATTATATGGAGAAAATACTCACCTATTCCTGTGTGTGTGTGTGTGTGTGTGTGTGTGTGTGTATATA
>WWET01002619.1:0-15199 GCA_011038615.1 Limnodynastes dumerilii | reverse complement strand
TTTTTTTTCCAATTTCTCCATTGCGACTACTGATATTAATCATAATACTGTATTATTACATAATTAGGAGAAATCCTCATTCTGATTAGGTTCAGAAGTACAACAAGATTAACAATGCCATTCCCCGCACCTTAATTAATTTTTTTCTTCTGCTTTAGCTTTGTCTTACTGTATTCCTGTTTCTTTCCAATTCCCAGAACTGGTTAGCTCAGCTCTTGGCTTCCTCCTTGTGGCTAGGAAAAGTAGACGGAGGGGGGGTGCTATGGACATAGTGATAGTAAGAAGTAGCCTGCCTACAGAATAGAAGGGGGAGGCAGAGAAGCCATTCACCATATTTAGGAGCAGATAACCGATAGATGAGAGAAGTGTTACTGCAAAAAGTCTAGTCTGCTGAGAGTCCCAGACAGGTCAAAGGACCCTGAAATCAGCACATGATGCCAAATGAAGCAATCCTCCTTTCTTGCAGACTGTGTCTAACACTTAAGTGTCTATAGCTCTGAGAGTACAGGCCAGTTCTATGTGGAGAGCTTGTTAGTACACTGTGCCTTTTCTCCATCCAGTATTAACAATTTCTTGCTACTTCTACACCTGTTTTTGTTATATTTATTGCAGAATATTTTCTATACTACTATAAATATATATCATAGAGGTGTTCTGATTTACACAATTTATCCATCTACGGGAAGCATTTGGTATTCTTAGATTCACATTTGTATGTAAATTTACCTGATAAAAAATGGTAGTAACTAGTAATTGGATGTTAAAAGAAACGTATCACAGGACCAGAAAGCCACTGAAACTAATCACTTCCCTTTCGCCACACGGGAGTTAGACTACAGCAGGGATCTGGCTTTGGATTTCTGCCGCTGCTGTGCTTGGAACTCTGAGGCCTAGATCCAGTCCAATATTAAATATCTAGCAGCTACAAATAAGGATGATACAGAAACTTTAAATGATTGTGAACATTAAATAAAGTTCAATGTGACATTATATAAACTGATTAGGGAAGGTAAATGTGTAGTATAACATGATCACCAGGGCACAAAAAGTATGTAATAAAAAAAGTCAGTGCTTTCTCCATCTATTCTGAGTTTGATGCAGCTGCCAGTCTTTCCAGCCCTATTTCAACAATAATACAGCCGCCAGCTGAATGGCAGCTGTATCATTGTGCAATAACATCTGCGCATAGAAAATTGCTATTGGGAACTGGTACCTAGTTCCCCATTCCCATTAACTCCAGGCTGCGCTGGGTATAAGGTTTGTGTAAGGCTTCAGCGGGTAAGAGGTTAGAGTTATTGCTTAAGGGGAAGGTTAGAGTTAGGCTGTGGGGCACTGGGGGTTAGATTTAAACTGCAGGCTATGGAGGGTTAGGGTTAGGCTGCGGGAAACAGAGGGTTAGGAAAAGGTTAAGTTAAAACACTTATTTGTCGGTAGATGACTCTTCACATCACTGTTGTTTTCTCAAATGGAGACTGCTGGCTGCTGTTGGAAAAACAGACCATCATACCGGCAAACCACATTTATTGTGGGGACGGGACCTGCTTTCATGTGATCCATTGCTTTTCATGTTATATATTTTTTTCCTTTTATGTTTGTTTGTATATCAGTGGAATAGATTAGTTTATATTATAGCATATTTATGCATTTAGAATATATATTTAATAAAAGTTAACTGATCCCATTTTCTTGCATGCTTGCCGGGATGGAGATCATCTTAGAAATATAGATAAAACATACATTACCTAATACTTTGAATCCATCAAAACTTTAAAGAAAGGGGACCGTATTCAGAGACCTGTTTTTTGCAGGGAGTTCCGTGCATATTTTTAGGATTGGATGAACTGCACATGCGTAGTAACTAAATTTACGCTATCTACGTTGATTTAACGCACAGAAGTCCATTAGGCACGGACTTGTGAATCGCACTTGGGAACATACATATACAGAGAAAGATACGTGAAAGTGGGTGGGGGAGGCATATAAATGAGCATTTGAGGGCGCGTTTAGTTAGATACGCACGTACGTAAGTATTATACGCACCGAAAATCCAAATAAAAGTTCAGAGTGCTTGAGGGAATCGTAAGTCTCCAGCAACCTGTCCGTGTGAGGGGAGTGTCATGGGTGTTGCCTTGCAACGTCAGTGCGTATAATTGCAAACCTTTCACCGACGGTTCTCTGAATAAGGCCCCAGATCTTTCAGTGGAGTTTTTACCAACATTTTGCAGTATACATTGGGTACAACAGCACCCTTAATCCACACCTGCCCTATTATTAGTTAAAGAATAAAACAAGTTTTAACACACTGTTTAGACTATACTGACTTTTATTTTTTTTCTATATATATATATATATATATATATATATATATATATATATTTGATATAATATTGAAATGAACTTTGATTGCTGCCATGTATTTTGGAATGCATTTGAAACACAAAGATGTACAGAGCTACCCTTAGGTTATGTGTATGATACATTTAGACTAGAAAGTTGTTGATGAGACAGAAAAAACTATGATGGGTTAGTACATCCAGACAGGAAATAACAGGACAACTGGCCAGTGAATACATAGAAATAGTAAACTATCCAGTCATTTGTTAGCCATGATTAATATACACATAGATCTCACAGAACAAGCCAATGCAGAGCCTGACTAAATATTTGTGCACTTATTCAATACTTATTACGTATTACTTTAAACATCAGATTTTCCAAACATGCAATAAATATATAATAAATGTGCCATAAGCAGTATACTATAACATTATATATTTAAAGAGAAATATTTTGATCTGTGAAATAATTACTTGCGACAGTAAAGTGTTCTCCTTTTCCTTTTTGATTGGTTTAAGGACCTTTCTGATGTAGCAAATATTATAGTGTGATAGATGTATGTGATACAACAATTGATATTTCATTATAAAAAGGACTTTCTCTTGTATGTATAACCTTTTTGTTATAATATATTGCTAAAGGCTTTAACTAACAAAAGCAAAATGGAAATCTTTGAAGTGGATTTTACTATGTGACCATCAATGACAAGGATAAAAACAGTTATGAATTAATTCTTAATAGGTGGTTTAGAAAAATAATCGCTCTAAAACAAGAGGGTATTTAACTATTTTAAAATGACAGTCATTCAACAGCACTTACTACAACGTATTGTATCTATCCTAATTAGGTGCTAATTATACAGGTTGTTGAGTCTAGTCGACTCTTGTTTTATAAGTCTGACTTGTAATTGTTATGTAAATCAGTATTTAGTAATACTTTCTCACCCATGTCCAAATCTGTACATGTACAAGGGGAAAAGATTTCTTCCCACATAGCTAATAGGACAACATACTGAGACTCTGAGATGTGGCTATTCATTAACATTGCTTTCATTAATGTGTAAGAAAGTTACTAATTGTGTGTCTTTTACTGTATATTTGATACACAGCTTTTCAGTCACACAGATAATATAATTTACTTTAAAGCAGTTGTAGTAATATGTTGAAAGGGACATACATATAACCTAATACAACTTCAAATAATTGTATACATATATATATATATCTTCCAGTCCAGAGGAACATGATAATATGTTACTTTAAACAAAGCCTAAGAAATGGGGAAATGTATGATCACAATTTGTGTTTGGTGACAATGTAATGTAAATACTGTGGTACATAGTAATGTACATAGACATTACAATGTGCCTTCAAATACTTTCATTTTTCAGGCTCACCGGCATCATGAAATAAAACTGGGTCTGAGCAGAGGTATAAAATATATTTCTAAGGTTTGTTATTTGTTGCTGTGCTCATAAAAGTACATTTTCCACAAATGGAAGAGGAAAAAATGCATGAGAGCTGGTGAAAAATACAAACACTTTAATGGAGTGGGAAATTGTGTTCAGCCCTACGTACAATAATGCATGCAGCTCACATGGATTTCTACTTGCTTTTTTATCATTTCAATAACCTTACTGTGCACAATGAAATGTCACTGGCAGAATTCTGTGCATTGGTGTGCCTATGTATTTAGCCCAGGCCTTATTACCGGTACTTTCAATGACCACTACTCATTTCTACTGCTACACAAACATTGTGATTGTGCTCTGCAAACCCCATGCGCTATAGGAGAAATCTGTGCACCTGGCTACATTGTGTCTTGGCAATTTTTGTGAGGGACACTGCTTGCAATGTCATTGAATGTCAAATACTAAGGACAATGCAGGAAAAAGGGATAGACTTAACAATGAATTAAGTACTGTATATTATATGCATAATGCAAAAAATGACATGAAGAACTATTGTTATTTAGAAATATTACACAAGTAATCCATATGATCATATGATTTTTCTGTTGAATCGAAGTATGCGGAATCATTTCTAGAGACCTGGTATCACGCATTAGATAAGGCATTACTAGCTTATGCCATACATATTATTCATTTATTGATAACAAGTATGTATTCAGTTATAATAAGATGAGTATCAATTAATCTGCCTATGAATAGTTATCTTGAGTCGCACATATAATGTAACATATGATAATGATTCAAGCATATTTTATCCAAACCATTTGTGTTGTGACATACATTCATTCTACTTGCTGTTTTGGCAATGATTATAATGTTGGGATGGGGGATGGGAGGCTGCTCACGGTTACGGGCGCAGCATGATCGTCTGTAGTGTGTGTGCAGAACAGCCGCCCAGCTGCAGAGTTTTTGTTAATCTGTATTGGCCCAGCCTTTACCAACCCTGTTGTCACTTGTCTGGCAGCCAGGCGCTGTGACAGAGCGGTGCTGTTAGCTGCTGGCAGGTTGTTTATAAAGAGTGCTCGGTACTCAGAGGCTGTGAGTTGGTGCTATATTTAAACAAATCATGAGACAATGGGGTCAGCTCTGAGCTGAATGTCCCAACCCCAATTTAATCTCGTAATATAAGGGGGCTGCACATATAGTTAATATCCTTATACTTATATTCTATTTGCTCAAAGGAAAAATAATCCATTTTTTTTTCTTTCAAATTATTCTAATAGTAATGAGACAGATGGCCCACGCACTCCTCACCAAACCGACTATAAATAAAGAGATAAGAAAATAAAAAGTTGGGGACAGCCACAGACCAAAGACCACCACTCTGTGTGAACTTGCTCCCATTTTATAAGAAGACAAGGCATGTGCGTGAGTCAGTCACACACGGAATTCAGCTGCCGCTGTGAAAATGCTGTTTCCAAAACTGTGATAGCCAAAAGCTAATTTTCAGCTGTCTTTATTTCCCAAAAAGTGCTAATACTAAAAATTTTTCATGAATTTGGAAACCGCTGCCACAGACTCATTGCACCGCTGCAGACCAACTGCACCGACCATAAAGGTAAGTAAGAGTCTATGGGGAGTTTTGGGGTTAAGCTGCAGGTAGGGGAGTCTTAGGGTCAGGCTGCGGGGAGGGGACACTTAGAGTCAGGCTGTGGGTAAGGGAGTCCTAGGGTCAGGCTGCGGAGAGGGGAGTCTTAGGGTTAGGCTGTGGGGCAGGGGATTCTTAGGGTCAGGCTGCGTGGAGGGTAATGGAAGGGGAGGTAAGTATAAGGATTAGGATAAGAGTTAGGATAAATACTCACCATTCGGCGATCAATGTTAGTTTCTGGGATGATTGATTGCTTCTCCTCCTCGAAGCAGAAGCAATCATTGTGTGAGCCAGTCTGCAACTGGCTGGTATGAATTGGCTCTTTTGAAAAAGGGCCGTTAGTACCGCCAACCTATAAACGTCACACGGAGTGCCTCAGGTTTGCAGTGTCTATCTGCTGTCTGGCTAGCTGAAGAAGCTGTTGCAAGGTAACTGTTTTACAAAAAACTGGTTCTGGGCCCTATTACATGTGGAATATTTTAGGAGGCTCAAGATAACACACTATATAAAGTATACATGGGGTATATTAAGGGTCTAAGATGGAACATACTATAATGTATGTGGGATATATTATGGTTTGTGAATGGTACACCTACAGTATATAGTATGCCATTATGAGACACCCTAATCTACCCACATATATTATAGTATGTGCCAACTCCAGACCCCTAATATACCCCACATATATTATAGTATGTGCCATCTCCTGACCCCTAATGTACCCCACATGAAATAGAAGCATTTTAAAACTCACCCTTTCAAAATCCTGTGTTTTCCACTGATGGTTCAACCTTGCAGATAAGATATGGTTCCTTGAGCAAGTCCAGGCGGAATTACGTCGGATGTCTCCAGCATATTCTCCTTGTGCACCAGGGGGTTGCTTTCTGCTTGATGACCAGTGTTTGCTTTAATATCATTTCCTTGCCGACCCGATACTTGAGAGACCAGGGAGGGACACTTACTGCCTAGCAAGGTGAAGCGTTGGCATGAGGCCACTAGTCTATATAGGGACAGGTTCCTGCCATGTGATGGCTTTGGAATTCAGATGCATTTGCCCTGATGCTGTAACTATGTTATATCTGGTCTGTGACACTACTATTTAATATTTTGCCCACTGTTTATATATGTTTCTGATTAAACTTTGACATTTTAATACTTTAATCCTTGTGAGAGTGGTCACTGAATATATCTAAGACATGTGCACTATTGAAATAGTTGCTTCTCTACCCATGTTATGTGGTTAGAAAGTTTAAATATGATGCTGCCAGAAGTTGATTAGAATAGATTAGACTTTGTTAAAAAGAATAAAATATAAAATAAAGCCATAGCTTGTTGGTTTGTAGCAGAGAAATCTATAAGTAGAATAAATGTAGGTGAAAAACAGCAATGTTAAAAATAGACATAATTTATTCACCTTCACTTAAAAAAAATAGTTGCACCTGTAAAGATAGAATGATGGTATCGCACATTGTGAGTACAGGAGGTAGAGATTGTAATAAAATAAACAGCTCATTTGTTGCTACTGTTCAAAATACTTAACGTATAGCTTCGCATAGCTTAATCATTTTCCTGGAAAGTTGTTATGTAATCTGCAATTTACACACTTGTAAAAGGAGATTCCAGCATTCAAATTAATTATTAACCATATTGTATATTAAATGTGATAAATATAGTTACAGGCACTCACACTTGTTTCTAATATCTAACCTATGTTTGATAACAAAGTGTAGCACAGTAAACTAATAAATCTAGAATTTCTATCCCAAACAAATGTATCTGTGATAAAATGTAATATACAGAATAATGACATTTTACCACTTATAAAAACACTTTAATCAGGACCGGACCCAGACCGGATCTTGACCATTTTGCTAGTTTACCTAGATCAATCAGAATAATTCCATGTTGCAAGTTGAAGTATTTATATAAATGTAGCACAGAGATAGTTGAGATTATCAGTCTGCTGCTGCTTGTGCAATATTTGCTAATTATTTTAAAAGGAAACCATTAAAAAAGTTGTTGGATTCAACATATGGCAAATTATTTAGTCGGAAGTATATCACATTTTAGTAAAAACTGCAGCAATATTTAGCCCTGTGCATGTTCACAAGGCAGTGGAAATGCGTAGATCTCTTAATAATGTTCTGCAGTGATGCCCAGGCAATGTATCTGTGTCTGTGCTCAGCTTGTAGCAGCTCTCTCAGCAGTGTATTGTTAGCATGACCTAAGGTAACAATAGCATCATGTCGATGGATCCAGTGTAGTGTGGTGCATTTCTGTGCCTATAGGAGAGAAGATGGCAACATGAAGGAAGGGGATATATGATTGCTTTTTATTAATATGGCTTCATATGTCCTTTTATTAGGGCTTAATGTGCATCAATATCTCCCCATATTAGGTTATTATGGATGGGGGCATATAGAACCCTATTATGAAAATGTATATGATTCAATATGCCGCAATAATAGGCTATTATGGGGGCATATGAAAATCTTCTGTGAGAGCATATGTAGCTCCATATGCCCCTATGGCAACTTTAATATCATTCATTTTGCCCCAGTGTTAACCTAATATTAACAAGAGGTGAAAGCTGGATATGCTTCTGGATAGAGTGTGGATCCCCGTCGCGAACGGCCCTATTTCTATAGTTCTAAACTGGCTGGGATATCGATTGGTTATGCCTCAAAGAGGCATAGCAATCGATCCCTAAAGCACTGTGCTCCGAAAGGTAAGGAACCCCACTCCCTAACCCTAACCCTCCCCCCCACAGCCTAACCCTAAGTCCCCTCTGCAACCTAACCCTAACTCCCCTCCGCAACCTAACCCTAAGTCCCCCCCACAGCCAATGCCTAAGTCCCCAGCGGTGGCACTTCCAAAAATGAATGGGTGAGTATGCGAATCACATACTCACCTATTCATAAAAAAATAATTCTGAAATGCCTCTCATTCGAAATAGGGACAGCCGAAAAGCAACTTTCGACTGTCCCTATTTCGCAATGAGAGGATTTGCAGCGGGGACTCGCAACATTCTAGAAATATCATTCACCCCATCCAAATGTTTAGATGCTGATTGTAAAAGGTAAAGATCAAGTTGAGAGGCAAATGTTCTGGCAAGCTGCAGCATCTCCCTAGTGTTGAAACTGTTGTGGATTTAATTCAGAGTAGTTATTCCTACTTTACAAATGCTGTGCTGGATAGGACCAGATAAACCAGACCTAAGTACGCATAATGCTTGTAAGTCTGCACAGCAGTGGCTTACAAATGCTGAGTGCGATTCTAGATTCGGTACGTGTGTGTAGTCCTTCTGTACCCTGAACCCTACCTTAACATTTACACAAATGCCCCTGTGCATAAGGGACTCATTCACAATGAATGATTGTTCGTAAGGACTGAACCACGCCCTTACTGTACAATTTAAATACCCTCCTCCATCCATCATGTCCCGTCGACAGAATGGGTTACTTTGCGTAATTCTGAATTGTTCTTTGTGTGTTCCGATACATAACCACCATGTTTACACATGTGCGGAACCCACGCACTGAGAACTTACGCTTTCTGAATGGGTAAGTACCCTGTCATATGCAGTTCTGGATGCAGACCATAGTGCATCATGCTAAAAGCTTTCAGAGGATGCAATTGGCTGCATGGTATCTCCATTTAGAGACATATGGATTGGAAGTCTAAATAGTTAATAGGCACTTAATGGTTTCTAAATAGTACACTCCATATTTATTAGTCCTTTAAAAATATGTAAATGGAAATAAGAGATACTTGTAGTGTTGCAGAAAATACAGTCTGTGAAATTCATCCTTATTTATGGAAACCCATCCTGATTGACAGATGCTCTGGATGGAGCTTTGCTAACTATATGAGGTGTCATTGTTATATTTTTTTTACAAAGCCTCTTAAGTAATGTGAGATTATGATATTACACATGTACATTCCATTAATCTCCTGAAGTTAAGGTGTGTGAGGTCATAAGTCAACTATCATTATGGATATTGTGGTAACTATTACATTTTTAGCCTTAAAACCTAAAGCTTCTTCTTTGATAAAGTTTTTTTTACTGTACTATATTGAAATAATAGTTTTATTGGTATCCAGAACGACACAAATTTAAAGCATATTGTGTACATACTGAGAAAATTTCTTCACAATGTGTACCATATAAAAATATATTTGTTTTAAAATATTTGTTTTCTTTATTGCTAGCAATCCATTCCATGTTATTTCATTCTAGTACCCTCATGAAAAAAAAGCCATAGCATATAATTGCACACTGGGCTTGGCTTTAGCACAATTCACTGGCTTACACACTGCTTGCGATATCTTGGTTGTCAATTTCTTTGGGTGCTGTGTATTTGATAGAGTTGTTATGTTGTAATCTGGTAGATGTGGCTTCAGGTGAAGGCTGCACAGGTGCATAATTAGTATTCTGGCGGTCATCTCGAGGTTGTAACATAAGTATGAGTGATTTGAAATGCTAATGCTCTATTGTGATATGACAAACTGAGCAGAAGGAGGGAAGTTGCTGTGGAGGGGGCTCTGCAACCCAGCCATGTGGTTTAGTTGGACAATGTCCCCTCAAGCTACGGATTAGTGCAAATGCACCCCACCTGATGCCATGTACATTATTCAGACCAGATTCCCATTACTCATTTGCATGCTGGAGTATGTGATAAGTAAAGCAATGCATTGAAGACCCCCCCACACCCCTCCCAATGAAAATGTTAATTGTGTTGAAAATACCTGATGTCTAATTGCTAAAATAGATTACAGCAGCTTCTAATTGTCATGTGCCTACTCCTTGCTAACCCTCTGTTTCTCGAAAATAACAGTTCAGGGTGAAATATATAAAGCAAAGAAATGGCAGTTAAGATAGTAACATATGAAAATGAAATATACATTATGTTTGGGTGTGTAATTTAATATGACAAACTGTATTTTTGCAGTTTTTTCCATGCAATTTATAATGTGAATGGTATTGGTATTTTTGTAATTTTTTTCTTTATTCTCAAGCTCCACTATAAAAGAAGCACCTGCATAGCTGTCCTTTTAAACATTTGCCTTAAAATGCATTGTAAACTAAACATAATACCTCACAAAAGGTTGTGTCCAATTCCACTGGTCACAAGTATCTACAATCAGTGTGAGTCAGTGACAATAGGTGCATATATTTAAGAAGGGATATACTGTGTATGCGTAGTAACTTAATATACACAATTTATATAGGACTCAAGGAGAACAAAGATAAGAAGATTGGGTGGAGGGAGCCATTTAAATGAGAAAATCTGGGTGCGGTTAGGCAAAAACATTCATAATTAGCCATTATATGCACACAAGTATGAACCTAAAGATAAGGTAGCCTTATGCCATTTATAAGTTGGTTAAGAAGCTGAAAACCAGGAGCGTGTCAGGGGAGTCACCCTGCTACTTTTTGTGTATAATTAAGAACCTAAACCATTCTTAAGTGTAAACACAGTCCAATGTGACTACCATTATTATTTTTATTATACCGGACTGTAATAAAAATAAATTAAAGCCAATATAATGCTACTAATGCTTAATTTAACATCACTATAAATAAATATAAATGAAATGAATAGTTATGAACTATTAGAACTGCATAAAATAACAATATTGCAAATGTCAAAATTTCAGTGTCTGAGACTTTTATCACAGCAGAAATGTTTCTAAAAATGAAAGAAAGGAAAGGATTTAATTAAAGAATATTATCATATATTTTTATAAAGATGATAGTCAGCGATCCAATAAGATATGTAAAGGCTTGTAAAGATAAAAATGGTTGTTTGATCAGTGTCATATAGAAGTCCTTTTGTTAGCATTTTAACATGCAAAAAAAATCTGGCATAAATATTGTAGCTCTTCCAATTTGAATAATATAAAATGCAAAAATACATTTGCAATCATGCCAAATGTTGGTCAGCTGTGCCCTAAAGACAGCAATAGCTGTCATTCACATGTAGTAAATGAGCATGCCTATAAGAAGCACAATGTTCTTCCTACCAGAAATTCATTTTTTGTTGCTTTGTTTATGTGAAAATATTGCCATTATTTACTTTCAAACATTAGTTTGTTTGAAATTTGTACTCCTGCAAATAATGTGATGTGGTGTCATATGTGACCACTGTGCAAGAAAGAGCATTCACAGTAGCAAGATTTTACTGAGTAACAAACCTTACAGTCTTAAACCCTACACACTTAAACAAATCGATCAATGTTATTTTTTTCAAGGAAATTTCTCTGTGAAGTTACACAGTTTTCTCTACTTTTATTAAAACAAATTGCAACTGAAATTGTAACAAAAAATACTATATTCTATTGAGCAGATTAAACTGAATGTGATGTGCCTCTGAAACAGAACATCACACAAATCTACATCACGGATTTTATCTCGCACAACATAGAGGTAAAATCTGTGATGTTCAGCTTCCATAATAGACGGGAATAGGCGCACTTTGTGCCTAATCCTGTAATAATGCTCATGTGAATACACCCCTATGTATACAGATAAAACATCTTGCTAATCAGAAATAACAATGGAATAATAATAATAATAATAATAATAATATAACACAAATATGTAGCAGCAGCCAGTAGAGGTCTTTGCCAAGAAAGTATTGGCAAACATGTTTTAGGTCTGCTGCATGCTTCTTTTAATAGAACATAGTCTTGATCTAAGCCATGTACTCAGCAATGTTTCCAAGCTGCTGTACTTTCTGGATGACCCTATCAAGCTGTGTATCAGAGACAGATCAACAACTGGACCCCGTCTTTCTATGTATAATCCATCTGTCCCTGCAATGCTCACAGACACTGTGCTAACATGACATCTCTATACTCAGTCTGAAGAGCACTGCCAGCTCTTTCTGTAATCAGGGCTTGGGTTAAAACTGTCTGAAATAGCATGCACAACAAGGAGGTAAATGCACACAAAAGGGTCTGTTTCAATAGGAATAAGAGGTTCATTGTTGTGGTTGCTGTCACACACAGTGTGGATGCGTAGGGTAAATGTCAATGGTACCATA
The DNA here is from genome assembly GCA_011038615.1 of Limnodynastes dumerilii. Taxonomy (NCBI): domain Eukaryota; kingdom Metazoa; phylum Chordata; class Amphibia; order Anura; family Limnodynastidae; genus Limnodynastes; species Limnodynastes dumerilii. The sequence goes on along the minus strand of WWET01002619.1, from coordinate 2,754 downwards.
TTTACTAAGTGCTAAACACTGCATAGAAATAAGCAAATCTCATGCACAAGTGTCATTTAATTATATTTGAGGCTTACCCAATGGGCCTTGCATATAAAACTTACCCAATAGTCCATGTTTTATTCAATAGTGTGCAGTTGGACCAGGTTTGTGTTATATGTACATATGAATCATACTTCTACCTTTTATACTATCCTCCTGTTATATGTTTAATCATTCTTCTCATAGTCAGTGATTTCATTAAGATACTCTAAGTTTTTTCTGGAAATATTTGTGAACGATCACTGTCCAGTTATCTTTACAGAAAAGTTGAAACTAAAATATGTTCATACATTTCCATACACAACACAGGCATCAATATTATATGCTATATTTGTGTTTCTGTATATGTTCAATTTATTAGAGCGGTCATTTGTTTATAAGAACTTAAGCAAATAAATAATGTTAATGTAAACTGATAATAGAGTTTGACAAATAGGTAGTAGAAATAAGGTGCTAGACATAACTTTGCTTAGAGATGATGGGGCTGAGGTCATTTCTACTGAAAACGTTTGGAATCATCATATGATCACCTCTATAAACGTCTCATAAAACCTTACACACATCACTGTGCATCATGTAAAGCAATATTATTCATAGATTTTTATTTTTAGGATTAACATACCAATGTATAACCGCGCACTATGTTCTATTTCAGAATCAAATTTAAATATTTAATTAAACAACAGGTCTGCATAAAAATACATCTTTTAATTGTAATATTTTATTTAGGTTTTATTTTGAATATGTGTAGCACTGGATGAAACCAGCACACATAAAAAATGTAAATGCTTATATATTATATGGTTATGACGATGTGTCATAAAAACAACTTTAACTTAATACCAGTAAATTTAATATTACATAAATGTAGCTGATTCAAAAATTCAAAGGCTCTTTATAAATAACTGTAATTTGTGACTAGCTTTGGCTTTTTATTCTGGCCTTCTTTTGCTGGTTCAGAAGTCTGTAGTGTGTTCGAGTGGCTCTAGTGAAACTAATAATGCAGATTTTATTACTGTAACCTGAGTCTTCCTAAAAAAGGAAATCATACTTTCCCATTGAATACAATAGCTCATTGTGTGTACTGGAACGGATCGTACAGTGTAGAGCAGGCAGGGCCAGCTTTATTAGGCAGAGAAATGAGCAGGGCACTTTATGTGAGTACAGATTAAAGTCCAGCACAAACACAGGAATATAAACTAGTTTAATAATGCTGTATAGCTCTAAATGTGACATAACTTATAAATTAGCCTGTTACAAGTTATTTTTGCACTCGATATTTAACAGAATTAAATTTTAGAGCCAATAATAAATAATATGGTGATTTTCATGAGACAAAATTTGTTATTAAACTTAAACAAATTGCTTACAAGCAATAGGGCACCTTATAAAATGGCATGCACAATTATCATAGTCTGTTTACAGAAATGATTCAAATGTGTTTACTGCGTGTTATATTTGTATGTTTAGAACAGCATATAAATTATTTAGTATTTTACCACAGGGCCAATGCTGGGGACTCTGGCACCCCCAGAGAGGTCTTACACAAGTAGGACCTGATTCAAAGTTGCAGCTTTTGCATTTTTAGGGGTACGTGAAGCGGTTTTGTCGTACTGCACATGTGCAAAACTGCAGCTAGTTTTAAAAAAGTGATGCTCTACTTTCTGTAGTATAAGGGAGCGTTCCACTATATTTTAATGGGAATCAGTGCCTTTCAGTGCACATGTATGTGAATCAACAACCAGGTTATAGTATGGTTCCTCCAGAAAACCTGCACACTTTTCTGCTATAAAATCCCTTGTATACAGCTAAACACTGCCCTACAGACATGACACAGCTGAAAAACATTAGTTTAATTGAAGAATCAAGCATGTTTTAAAACGCATTGCACACACTATACTATTTGAAAAATGTTAATATCTGTTTATAATTAAATAGTTTTGCATTGCCACACATGTGTTCCGTATATGTAATTAAAAGAACTCTATTTAATTACAATTAAAATACATTTTAGAGGGTCATACACTGCAGGCTAATAATGCAGGTCTTCAAGAACACTGATCCTCAATGCAGGCAAAACAGGAAAAAGCAGCTCTGGTTGGATTATTAGGAAAGTTAAGCTTTTATTTACTCAGTCATGCCATTATCACCACCATTTCACAAAGTAGGGGCTGAATCAGACCTGCACTTACACCTTTTGTTAGGTGCAAGTGTAGACGTGAGTGATACCATGTTAAACTGCAAGGGGAGGCACATTTAAATTGTGAAAGCAGAATTATAATTCAGAGGTGAAGTGTCTTAGCTCAACTCTAATTTATACATTTTACGGAAAGATATACAGTATTTGAGTTCTATGTGCAAAAAGTATTTTGCCTTCTTACAAAAGAATTTAAATGCACCCCTCATATTGAAAAATGATTTAGGTGAGCTGCACACTTGTTCCTGTATTGCCCTTCTGAACATGCGCGGCCCTTAAAGGAAAGGGCACGTTTTTCAGAATATACAGCCTATGTAAAGGCTCTTAAAGCTGTCATGCATTTGATTCTCCCTGATGAAGTCCAAAGGTTAAAATCTCTGGGACGAAACGCGTAGGGAGTTGCTGTTCTGCCTGAGTGGTATTTATGCAGTTTTGAGACATTGGGGTAGACCCAGAACTACGTCTGTCTTCCATAGACGGCTGTAATTCAATGAACAATAGCTACTGCGCATGCG
>WWET01002618.1:218686-235324 GCA_011038615.1 Limnodynastes dumerilii | reverse complement strand
CCGATCCCCAACACTCACGAAACGTGACACCCAGAGTCATATCCTGCATGGTTCTAGCAGGATACACATTTACAATAACAGTCCCATGCAGTGTTTGGGCTGCACAAATTACTGTGTGTTATCCACTTTTTGCCCACAGGGTCATTCCAGTCTGGCACAGGCAGAGTGGTTGGAACATTACATTTTCACATTACTTAACTCATGTGTTAAGTGCACTGATTAAATTGTCGCGTACGTATATCTGCTTCCCCAGCCAGGAGGAAACTTGGCGTGACCCGAAGTTACACGTTTATCGGCTCTCTGAATTTCACAATGTCCTTGGAGTGATAAATTGCACATATATTTCGCTGAGACCACCTAAAAGCAGGGCACATTTATATACCAATCATCACCTTTACCACTCATTAAATGTGCAGATGGTCTGTGATGCTAAGAGTGTTCTGTGTGAAGTCTCCTGATTTTTTGACGTAACACAGAATATTTTAAAGCAAACTCTGGAGATTTAAACAAGCATTTTCCTATACATAACATTACATTCATACATATTGCGGGCAACTCCGGTGATTTAATTCTCCAGAGAAAAATCTCCGTATATCTCCGGAGTTTGAAAATCTCCATGCAAAATCAGCCTTTAGTAAATACAGAGATTATTATGAAAAAATCTCCACTCAGCTCTGGAGATGTATGGAGATTTGTTTTGGAGATTTAAATCTCGCCTTAGTAAAAAAAGGCCCCAAATGTCTTATCTTTTTTTTTTTAAAGGAATTACTCACCTAGAGACACTCAATACACCCTCACAGAAAGTTCTGCTGACCAAAACACCCTGGAATATACTAATATCAATATTCATCATTACATATGAATTATTCAAAATAATGTAAGACATTCATGGAAAAAAGTACTAAGACAAGCATTTTTATACAGCTCCCAAACAAGTCCAATTACATAACAATGATGTTATAGCTATTTATTTGTGAAGCATCAAAGTTATACTACTTTGCTAGGAATATCGGGCTTTATTCAGACTAGAATATATGCTCGATGTAGCACATCCCTGCATTATTTCACATAGTGTATGCATAGAACAAATACGCTCACAATCCAGATAGCTTACATTAAGAGATGCGTTTCATTGAAGGGAAGGGAAGGCATGGAGGGACGTCACTGTACAGTCTGGAAGGCAGACAAAAGAATGCACAGTTTACAGCAAAACATTTGCACCAGGCACAGGGCATGTCCAAGTCAAAGAAGTTCCTGTTTCTGATGGCTGACACTTCACAACTATATCGGACAATTGTGTTACATTTAACTATCTAAACTCAATGCTAATAGTATGGTAATGCTTTGTATGCATTGTGTTGTATGTCTATTTTTGTTTTTTATATTTTTTTTTATTTTTTTTTATATTATTTTGTTTCTTTTAAAACTAATTTAATTTAAGACCATATATTTTATAACATTTGTGTTGCCAATGAAGCACTTAAACAAAGCATGACCACTCTTTGTAAAATACATAACAGTAAAGTCATGGTTGCCGACTCTCCCGGGACGTCTGGAAGACTCCCGGAATCCTGGGAGATCTCCCGGACTTACGGGAGAGGACCCTTTTCTCCCAAAGACAATACAATGTTCGGGAATAGTATTATTCCCAGGCACTGTATTGTCACATACACAAAGCCTGGACGCAACGGTCCAGGCACTGTGTTTGTGTACCGCTGACGCTGCGTGACGCTGATGTCAGTGTCATGCAGAAGGAGAGGCGCCGCAGAGGACAGAGGGTGAGGAAGAAGACAAAACAGGTAAGTGACTTATAAAAACTTTTTGGGGGTTAAAGTATGAGGGGGAGAGGTGGTAATGTGAGGTTATAGTATGTGTGTGTGTGTGTGTGGGGAGGTAATGTTTAATTATAGTATATGAGGGGGAGAGGGTTAATGTGAGGTTATAGTAAGTGTGTGTGGGGAGGTAATGTTTAATTATAGTATGTGAGGGGGGAGGGTAATGCGTAATTATAGTAAATGAAGGAGGGGGGTAATGTGTAATAATAGTATGTGAGGGGGGGTCATGTGTAATTATAGTATGCGATGGGTGGTAATGTGTAATTATAGTATGTGAGGGGGTAATATGTAATTATAGTATGCGAGGGAGGGTAATGTAAGGTTATAGCATGGGAGGTGGGGGTAAGGTAATGTGAGGTTATAGCATGTGAGGTGGGGGTAATGCGAGGTTATAGCATGGGGGTGGGGGTAATGTGAGGTTATAGCATGGGGGTGGGGGTAATGTGAGGTTATAGCATGCGGGGTGGGGGTAATGTGAGGGTATAGCATGCAGGGTGGGGGTAATGTGTGATTATAGCATGTGGGGGTTGAGTGTAATGGTAATATTATGTGGGCACAGTGGGGGAGTAATGTGTGGGTAGAGTATATGTACAGTATCTGTAGGACTGTATATATGTAGAAGCAAAGTAAACAAACAAACAAAAAAAAGAATAAAACAGTAAAAGTTAAATTTCCAAGGTTTTTCAGGGAGGGGGGGCTGTGTCTGTGAATTTATTGTTGAAAAGATAGTAGAATTCACCTCTCCCTAAAAGTGCTTTGCGTGTGCGCCGGATGACATCACCGACGCGCTGTTCACGATGTGCTTGCCAGAAGATGCCAGCCATTGCAGAGGTAGGAAAGTCAGCAAGTGAGAAGTCACAAGAGCGCCGCGGAGGAGGAAGGAAAGCGGGACACAAAGTAAAGTAAAAAGGAGAAAGGCTGGAGAAACATAGTGGAGAATACTGAGGGGAGCTGCAGGCACATGATGGGGAATACTGAGGGGGGTTGAAGGCACATGATGGGAGATACTGAGGGGGGGCTGGATACTTTGCAGGACACCCATACACAAACCCTGGCAATGCAGGGACCGCCCCCCAGCGATGTAGGGACCGCCCCCGGCAACATAGGGACCGTCTCCGGTGACACAAGGACCTCCCCCCGGCGACGCAGGGACTGCACCTATGCTTTCTACTTTTCTCCCTGAATGATTTTTCAAAAGTGAGTGTATCTGGGAATTGTATTTTGTCCATACACAGTTTGTTGTACTTGTATAAGGATTCAGAGCTGCTGTTACTTTTGCATCTGAATTACATCTAAACATGTAATACGTTGCATTGAACTTTAGCAAACTCAGAATGCTTTTTTTATTGCAGCTTGGATGAGGCCCTAGATGCATATGGAGGTAAGTGCAGACCTTAAACAAGTGTTGAAATATTTAAAAATATTTTAAAATAATCTAGCCAAAAAGCTACATAATTTTTATATGCATAAAAAGAAATTCTAAATTCTTAGGACCCACTAATTCTAAACAAATATAAATTAGTCTGTAATCATTTATATAAATATCATATGTGCAGTAAGAGCAACTGAATGCTGATTAAGCATGAAGGCCCTTAAACATCTGACTGCATTCTGAATCATACCAGTAACTGGGCTTTGGGGTCAAATTTCTTCAAATATTTTGTTGTATGAGTATCACTGTCATTGTTCTCCCCATCAATTTTCTTTCCCTGTTTTCTCCTCCTACTTTTCTACACCTGTCCTCTTTATCCTTTTCCTTATTTCACTCTTATCTGTTTTCCTTTTACAACTCTTTTCCCCTTTTCTTTTGCACCCTGTACCCTGTCCCGGGCCATGTGCATTCAGTCCCGCCTGCTCAAGCTCCAGACTATGACTTCCAGTTTACGTCCAGTGGAGGTAGTAGCCATCATCTAGGATTCTTCCATCCCGGACCCTGGAATGGCACTACAGGTATGTCCAAGAACAGAGGGAGGCATGGGCACAGCCTGCTGAAGGGTCCTGTGGCCTCCGGACCCTCCCCAGTGGTAGTTGTGACCAAGTGAAGGAGAGCATTGCGGGCTTGACACGGCTTCTCTGTCTCTGGCACCACTGCAGCCACCAGTGCTAGGAGCAGCCTGGTTTCACCTGACCCACCAATGGACAGGGAGGCTGGACCCAGACCAGTGCACTGAGTGCAGGAGGGCAGCAAGGGAGTTGGGCAAAGGGGGTCAATTAGGGGGGCTCCCCACAGTGACTGGTCTGGGTCCCAGGACTCCATTAACAACATCATCCCTGACACCCCAGAGGAAATACTGATTATGGGGCTATGTGTGCAGGATCCCAGTGCAGCCCAGGGGGGTCCTTATATTCTACTCAAGGGAACGTGGTCCCATCTGCTCTTAATTTGCCCCCTGTTACTGCCAGTCATTCATCAGACCGGTGCAAGATCGGTGAATCCTTTAAATATATGGGGTTGAAGTTGCAACAGAGGTTTTTCATCGATTGCTGTTTGCCTATGGGATGTTCGATCTCATGTGCAGTATTCAGGACATTTAGTTAATTTCTGCACTAGTATGTAGCGATGGGAACAAAGCATATTTTCCTCTTGCATTACCTTGATGATTTCTTATTCATTGGTCCACCATCATCGGATATGTGCACGCAGACTCTCTTTTCATCCAGATCTTCTGGCATTTTGGTGTCCCTGTTGTGGTGGATAAGACAGAGGGTCCAATAACATGTTTGTTGTATCTCATGCCGGTTTCTGCAGGAAAAAGTTGATAAGCTCAGAGTTTCCCTGGCTTACATACAGCCAAAGTGGAGGGTTCTTCTGAAGAAATTGCAGGCTATGGATTATGGATAGGCTAAAATTAGCGCATTAATTCAATCACCTTTCAGACAAAATTCATGACAATATGTAAGTTTGCATAAATTTCCTGAGTGACTTCAATGTGGTGCGGATCTGGCACCCCCAGCGGCATTGAAACACAATTTAAAACTTTAAAAAGTTGGGGCTTTTTCCAAGGAGCATAGTGCACCTCTCTCTGGCTACCTGATTGGGAACAGGTGGGGCTCACTGCAAACTTGTTGGTATTGGAACTATTCCCCATTGTCGTAGCAGTGGAACTCTGGGTGGAAACACTTTGAGACAGAGACATTCTGTTCTGGTGCGGAAATTTGGGTGTGGTTCAGGCCATCAACAAGCAGCAAGAATTATCTCCACCAGTCATTAGATTAATTAGATATTTAGTGCTTAGATGTTTAAGTTTTAATGTTAGGTTTAGGTCCCAGCATGTTCTAAGTGTAGACAATTATATCAGATGCTTTATCAAGCTTTGACTGGTCCAGGTTTAGGGAGTTGGTGCCATAGGCTTAGATGTCAGACTTGTTTTGCCCATATCACCTCTGTCAGATTGTTCGGCCGACCAAGAGAGTCTGGCAGACAGCTCCCTGGCCCCAGCCACACTTCAATCCAACAAACAGGCATAGCGACAGTGGATTTCATAGAAGGTGGTAAAAAGAGCTAGAGGTAAGTCAGATAGGGTAGTACTTTTACAATGGAATTTGTACAAGTATCAGACAGGGAGATTGTGGGTGTCTATGTCTTTTCTTCTTGCAAGCGTGTCATATTATTCTTGTCTTTATGGTTGAACATATTCATTAATGTAGTTTCATCAGTAGCCAAGGATCCCTTTTTAAACGGGCTCTTTCTGAGCCTTTTGTGTATCAGAGCTCGTGGATTGGAGCAAGAGAGCAGCAACCTCAGGCCTGCTGCATGGATACATGTCAATTCTAGAGCAGACAGTTACCTCTTTAGTTCATAAACAGAAAATGGACCAGACGGGAAAGGGGCATTGGGTTAACCTCCACACACATACAAATCCTTCCATTTGCCCTTTAAAGTTGGCTCACACATGTAATTGGGAGGTTCCAGGGTGGCTCTAATTGACTGTCAGACAAAGACTGGCCCCCCTCATGTGCTATCAGTTCACAATAGTGTTCAAAAGCTGTATACAAAGGTTGGGCTTGAATGTTTCCCAAATTGGTACCAACTATTTTAGAATAGATGCAGTTACATCTGCAGTGGTTGACAGCAACTCTAAAAGAGCCATTATTTACTCCAAAACCTCAATAGTTGCTTCTATTTTCAAAAAGGTTTCAGGAATCGTGAATTGTTCTTTCAAAGTGGCAGAAGGGCTGTGATACTGGATGGATCAGCTCTGAGATGTTGTGGCGTATTGGGGTAGGAAGGTTGAAATCCCCGACATGGCTTCAATTCAATACACTATGACTCCTCCTATATAATCTGCACAAATGATTCAGAGTGTTATCACACCTTAAATCCTTCCATCCCAAAGTCGTGATGCTTCAAGAAAAGCATTGGACAAAGGATTCTAATAGTACTTTACACAGTAACTGGATAGCGGAATATATTTCGACTCCTTATCTTTATAAGAGGGGAGTGGACTTCCTCTTGGGCAAAAACATGCAATATACCATAACCAATAAAATTATTGATTCAGAGGATAGATTACCAGCCAATGTGATAGATTCACCCTTTTAAACATTAGTGCACCAGATCTCCACAATATTTTTTTTTCTATTATAGCACAACTCATAACGCAAAATGACACACCCAATTTCATGGTAGGAAGTGATTTTAATTCCATGCATGATTTGACTTTAGATAAATCTACTCCAGCACTCTTCCGCACTAACACATCTATCAATACTATTGAATCTCTATGCAGTCATCACGATTTGATAGACCACTGGAGGCTACAATTTTTTTTATTTATTATTAAATACTATGTATATTTATCCATTTATTATCCTTTCAAATACATTTCAATATTTTGTGATTATTTATTTATATTCCTCCTTACTATTTATTTATCACTGGATTGGGTTAATGTCATAATGTCATCTTATGAAATATTATCTCAAATGCTTGTAAGTTTTGTACTAGATTTATACATTTATTTATTTATTTATTTATCTAACACATTGCCTGTATTAGCAAGGACTGCATAATATAGACTGCGGTCCTTTTAATTGTTAAAACATGTGACAGCTGAACCTTACTACAGCCTTATAAAAGGAGGAGCCTTATACCTCCTAACCAAAATCCTTCTGATGAAACGGTACCCTGAGCCTGTGAAACGCCTCAAGATGGTTTGACTATTTCAAAATTCCTCTACAACTCCTCTGCACTGTATGGTCACTTTATGGTCTACTCAAGATTCCTGCCTTATTACTGCTTCCCAGATTAATTTCTGCTCACGTTACTTACGTTACCTACCATCGATCCTGTGCTTGGAAGCCCCCGAGAAGCCAGGTGGCACTGATTGCCTCTCAGCATCGGGACTCCTCTCAACATATACGTGAGCCTGCAAACCCATGCTGTTTCTCTGCAAACTATGGGCAGCCAATATCTATTTGCTGCTGATATGGAATTTCTCCTTCTAGACTTTGTCTGGTGAACAATTGCAACCCACCAGGTTTGAATCTTCTCAGTTTACTAACTCAATACTTATGAACTATTAACATTAACAGATTCCTTATTCCATCGGAACCTGTGGCTGTTTAAATCACACAACTATTTGGTTACACAGAGACAGCAAGGTTTACTTATATATTATTTATGCTCACAGACATACCAATTGCCTAAATACTCTCAGGAGGAATAAGACTAAATACACGGCCTAAGTACTATCATTGGGGTAGATCCAGAACTACGTGTGTGCGTACGTATATTAGCAGAGCGTATTTTCGTACACGTAAGTTCGCTACACTCCCCTCGGCACACCCCTTGCACGGACGTATTTTGTCAAAATACGCTACCCAAAACCTACCTTAACTTTTCCAAACGTCACAGCATACGTCCGCGAACGGACGTACTGACTACGTGAACGTACGCAGCTTAGCACGCCCATACTGTACACTTTAAATCCCCCCCCCCGCCTACTTCACGTAAAACGCACGTATAGTTCACAAACATAAAATTGGCACGCCCACACGTAAGTATTTACGTGACACATACGTGAAGTTCCCATACGTTCACAATTACGCTACGTGAATGTGCGTATTTTCTATGGTACGCATGCGCAGTGCGTTCTAAACTGCGATTTTACATCTCCGCCACGCGTAAATTTGCGTAGAAGCGTAGTTCTGGATCTACCCCATTGACCCTTTAAATTGTGCACCTTATGAGGATTGAACTAAATTTTTTTGCTGTTTATAACCTACCGTATATTTCTGTGGATTATTTATTCCTAATTGTCACTTTTTTCTCCAAATTGGACAATAAAACAGGCTTCATCCTGTGGAGGAATTTATCACAGCTGTGGATTACTACTTTCTACTGTGGACTGCTAAATTCAATGTAACTGGACTTTGTCTTTTTGTTTCACAGTAGTTCTTTTAACCATTATAAACTGTGTTTTTTATGTATTATTAAATGCTATACATTTGAGCAATGTGTTTTTGATTTTTGTCCTACACCAGCGCCGACCAGTATTTTTCTCTATTCTTGTCTCTTACTTTGAGGTTTTTAGGCAGAAAGCCTCACTGGTTTCTAGCGCTCAGGACGATCAATTTAATACTAGGACAGGTTACTCTCCTGTTTGTGGTCACCCTTTTCATATACTTATGTTATAAATAAAACAGATGATAATCGTACCACTTACCTGAACTGTAAGCATCTCCTTGACACCTTTTTATTGGAAGAGGCAAAAAAAGGAATAGACTTTACTAAAAACAAGTTTTTTTTAGATGGATCGGCAAAACTGGTAAGGTTCTAGCTTATATGGTAAAACAACAAACAAAAAAGCAACATATTATGAAAATGATAGATCCTGCATCTAATATTTATCTTTCTTCCCAGTCTGACATTACTAAAGCATTCACTTCATATTTTCATAATCTATATTAAGCAAAACCTGAGAATCCTGATCTCTTGAAGCAACTATTTACAAAAGCTAATTTGCCCCTTCTGACAACCGATCAACAAGAAATTTTAGATAGCCCGGAATCGGAATCAGAAGTTGCTATAAATGTTTGCCATCTGGTAAATCCCCCGGACCAGAATATTGTAGGTATCATAAAAGTAAACCCAAACTGGAGACGGGATGACACTGCTATCACATTAGGCAAAAAGAAATGGAAATGATTTATAACTGCAACACTCTCACTACAGCAGGATTTTAGCAGCATTTAAACTAAAATGGTTTCTAGAATAGATTATTTCATTTATATAGTACTAGTCTAAAGCCTGTCCTAAAGACGGGGAAAAATTAGGAGTCCTCCTGGTACTGGCTGTTTGGGGGGAGCAGGTGACTGATGGGGCACTTGGGAGTGGAAGTGACTGGTGAGGCAGCGGGTATCTGGTGGGGCACTTGGTGTGTCGGGACGCGGTGACTGGTGGGGCACCTTGGGGGGACATTTTGAGGAGAGAAATTCTGCTCCTGACCACTGCACATGCGTATAACGGTGAGGAGCAGAATGGTTTATATATATATATATTTTCCCTCTTGTGCTTTCTTCTTTAACATATTCATCACATATTTTGGAGAGTAATAGTGAAGAAACTAAAGAATCGGGACTTACCTGTGAACTTTTGCCGAAGAAATAACTTTTTATACGTTTTAAATTGTTTGTATATGTCCTGATTCTCTGAATATATATTGTTCAGGGAATTTTGGGAATTCCTCTGGTTCTATCACCTAGCTGCTTCTGTATTTTAAGGGAGCACAGAGATTTACAACTATTTTAAATAATAAAATCTTAGAAAACCATGGATAAACTTGCTCAGACACGCCCAATCCAGAAGTGTACGTCAGCTCACGTAGCGAATCTGGGTGTGATTTTTCACTGCGGATACTCACATACGAAATGTATACATTACACCCTGTTCAGATCCTAATAACAGAAATAAGCACTGTTTATGTCACTACATTTGCAACTGCCACAGATCTAAGTCCAGGGGGCTGACACAGGGCCGTAACAAGGGGCACCATTTATGGTTAAATTGGCTTGGAATTCAGGGTCAGAGGACACCATTGTTCCTGTTTGCCCCTGGTGCTAAAATTTCTAGTTACAGCTCTGGGCTGACATTACATGACCTACAATATTTCTGACCTGTGCATTACGAATTTGAATTTCAAACACAATACAAAAGTTAGGAAAGAGGAGACTACCAGGGAATTAATGCAAGTAAAACAGAACATTGCTCAGTTTGAGGAAAGGCATAAGGAGACCAACTGCTAAGAGTGCTGGTTTTTATTGTGTGTTTTTACTCCCCACTAGATGCAATACAATGGGATTGAGGGTTTTCTGCCAGGTACATCAGGTGCTGGGCAACCGATGGCAGGCTTCCTGATGCTTGCACGCATGAATGTAACTCTTCTGTGCCGAAGCATGTTTGTTACTATGGCAACACTGAGGCAGGTGTCTTAATGCTGGGAGGCACATCATGGGTCTGCAATGTAACAGAAGTCTTGCTGAAATTTGCACCACATGTCCTGTGTGTGCACATACATATGGGTGATTAAGTAATACACTACAGATATTTAAACCTTTTTACATGATCATTATGTGTACAGTCACTGAGTAAAGAGATGTTATATCTCTGAAATGTTGGTCTTGAATAAATAAATATATTTGTTGGATGACAGTCTGGGAGTGTTTCTTTTTGTGTTTTTACTTTGTGTGTATTAGGGTAGCAACCTCTCTGGAAAATAACCCTTTTTTTTATATAGTGAGTTTGGTGTAACTATTTACTGTACTTTTTTTATAACTATGGATGAGAGGTTGTAACTACCATTAGTGCAGAAATGCAGAAATTAAAAATGATACTGGATACATATATAGCAAAACAGCAGCTGAGGTTTCACTAGAAAGAATAAGTTCGTGGAAGATATCTCTCTGACAAACTTTTTCACACAGACTCCTCTCACAGAATCTTCTCATTGACAGAATCTTACTGATTGACAGACTGACAGACCGCAAGACATGCTCTGGTCCTCAGTGCAGCACCTTATATAGGAAGCCAAAGGGTGAGACTTACTGCACATGCTCAGTTACACAGACTAGTGCTAATGTAAAAGCTGTAATTAACATCTATGGAGAAAGCAACAGTACTGAGCACTAAGTTCCAACAGCACGAGTTCTGATTGAAAAACCCTACCTTAAAACTTCCATTCTGATCCACCTAAAATACTCACTTGATGGATGTAGAATTTAGTTGAAAGAAGTTTTGGATAAACTCCCTGCATGAGAAAAAAATTACCTCATAAGATGCTTTTTACCTGTTTTGTTGTTGTTTGAACATAATGGTTATCCATCTAAATAAAAAAATTGCAGACTAAACATAATCACATGGCATGTGATTGCAGCTCTGTCCTACCCTGCCATTGTAATACATACCAGGGTTGAGTCCTATATTTATAATCATAAAATGCTGTAAAATCTACTGAGATATATACAGTTATTTTGTTTTGTACGAATACTCAGTACCACCAACTTTCAGCAACCCAGTTAGGTGATCATCTTGTGCAGGACCTCCTTTTATGGCTCTACAATCACACTCAAAAAAAAAAACCAATTGGGTCATAAAAACTGCCATATAATGAACTGAGGCATGACTGTTGACTGTGGACAACAATAAAACAACTTTAGCAATTTACAACATTTAAGACCAGATGCTAAAATCTGATTATATAGGACTCTCCAATAACAGACTCTTGCTTTATCCGCACACACACTTGGGTAACTACCTATAGACACCACATGGACTTTCAACAACATGACCCCTAATTTATCACTTTTGGTTCATTTGCACTTAAAGTAGTGGTGGATCGGCAGTCTGTTAGCATGCCTGAGCTGTAAATTTGTATACAAAGTGCAACTTGGCCACCCTGTCTGTTATGTCACATGTTAGAAGTCTGCATTAAGAAGATTGCATTTTGATTAGGTTGTTTAGAAATCTGTGATTTTACTATCCAACGGCATCCAAAACAGCCAGTTACTGAAAATCAGAATTAGGTTCCTAGAATATACTGGCACTTGTGTGTGTGTACGTAAGTGTGATAGATAGGTAGATAGGTAGATAGATAATTTGTAGATTTTCTTTTACCTGTGTAATTTAACACCTCTCTTTTTTCAAAGGGTTATAAATGAACCAGAAACATTGTGAGTTAAATCCTTTAAACTGCCAGGATGGCAAGGCAAATTAATAATGTACTTAACAGTGTAAGCACATCCATGTGTTCAGTTAAGACAAAGACCGGAGGGAATAATCAACAGCTAAAAGAGAGATTAAATCAGATCAGTCATCTCCTAAAGACTTTTTTATGTCTGAAAATAGTTTAGTTTCCTGGATACTTATGTTGACCATATGCCATAAGCAGCTATAGGACAGTAGGGTCCTGGCAGTAATATGCATTTGGGTGTAAATTTACACAATTAGGCAATAGCTATCAATAAAAAATAATTGATTTCTCTTGTAACTTTCTCAAATAAAACCTTTTGACTATTTAGAGATTCTGAGTTTAATTAATGAGAGGCTAATGTGAAATGGAAATTCATCATTGAGATAATCATAGAAACAATTTCAGGTTCCCCAAAAATGTAAACAGGAAGCACCTGGCTAATATTTCTAATCATGCAAAGTAAGGTAAAAAAAAATATCAAATTACTCTAATGAATCTGTTGACACTTTGCATGAATTAATCATAATTTCAAAATGCTTAATGTAGTTTAATTGAAAATTATACTGGAGAACCTTTGTATAATATAGTTTGGAGTATGTAAATGTGTTGAAATCACAGTTTAGCATACTTTTTCATACATAACTTCATTCATTTCACAATGACAAATATTTGGCTGATATTTAAGGATTTGATGAAATAATTTAGTAATAATAACTCTACTATTGCACTTTACAAATCTTCCTTGTATCACGTTTTTGGGCAAGACATGGTTAGATGCGGGTCGGAGAGAGAAGGTGAGCTCGGGGTAGAGAAGATGAAGCTGGGTAGCCTCAGATAACGTGGGTGCATATGTACCTGTTCGGTCAGGTGGTCCCTGGAGTAGAGGTAGGGCTCTTCAGACCGGACTGGAATAGGTGATGTAAACCGGAATGACATAGGACTCAGATTGTGGACTCAGACTGTGGACTGAAGTAGGACTCAGACTGTGGACTGACGTAGGACTCAGACTGTGGACTGACGTAGGACTCAGACTGTGGACCGATGTAGGACTCAGACTGTGGACTGATGTAGGACTCAGACTGTGGACTGATGTAGGACTCAGACTGTGGATTTACCACAGTTTGTATTTACTTTTAAATTGATCTGAGCCTACCCAAGTATAAATAATAAAAAGTCAAGCAATATGTTAAAAGTGGATGAGAAGATTTACCTGGATTAAATCAGATTATTTTCTGTACCCACAACACCTCTATTAACAACTTCTTTATACCTTACCATTGACCATTTTCCCTCTCCATAGGGGAAGCTTTGTTAACCTCTGCCTGTAGCGTGGTCTGCACCGGCCAACACTGGGTTTAAAAAAAGAATAAACTCTTCTAATTACTGCTATTTTTTAAATACAGACAGACAAAAATGTGCATTTGACTGACTTTATTTTGGAAATAGCATTTTCTTTACAGAGACTGCATCCCCTACATCACATACTTACTAGAGAAAGTTACTAAACTATAAGAAATAAAGGAATTTATACTTTCCAGAAACCACTACCACTTAACAGTTAACATCCATGATTATTGCTAAAATCAGAATTCCACGTTGAAATATACAGCCTTCAGATTAAGTGCTGTGCTCTGCTCATCATGCACCAAGAAACCAATTTAAATAATTGAATGTAAGGCTATCAGTGACAGCCTGATACCAGAGCTTGAATTAAAGCATGGAGCTTCCATTTTGACAGGATGTTTACAAATGTTCTGTCAGGCTTTATTGAGGTATAGCAAGTTATTTATACAGTGAGGCAGTTGGCAAGTTATTCAATTAGCATAAAACAGAACATTAAAGATAATGTTAATAAATTATACACATGACTATAACCAGATAAATGCTTCTACTGAAATAAATGCCTTGTGCAGAAGAAGTTTTTGCTACAAAATATAATTATTTTATTATTATAAAGCAGTTCAGCAATATATATTATTTGTTGGCATCAACCATTAGGCTACAGTATACTAATCGTAGAACAATTCATAGCAACACCAATGGTGAAGCTTATTGTGATCATCAGTCACACTGCTTAATGAGTAAAGAACTTTTGTGTTTACTATATATTTGTTGTAGAATATGCTTTGTTAGTAATAAAGAATAAATGTATACATTTATGTATAATTTCTTTAGTAGTATCAAAATAAATATGGAAATCAAAATTGCACAGGAAAAGGAAAAGCTAATACATAAAAGTACCAAAATACAAACTCTTGGTTAGCCACACAGAAGGGTGCTAATTCTAACTGGGGCTGGTCTTTGCTAGAGCCCCTAATGGTGGGGATAGACTTTTAGTCAGGCACCAGGTCGCTGTCCCTTGGGGCGACTCCTGGAGTAGCAAGGGGGGTTTTGGAGTCAGTCATCATAACAGGACTGAGCATTATACCAACAGACAAGACTAGAGGCAGGCAAGAAATGGAGATTGTAATATGTACTATATTGTACTAAGTGCTGGAAAGACAGATTAGACCAAATCACAAGTACCAGAACAGAAGTACATGGGAGGACAGATCCAGGAGCTACCGCAAACTAAAACTGAACACAAAAAGATACGGTAGACCAAACAAGACCCAAACAAGAATCATGTTCAGACTCAGCTGACAGGTTCCAGGAATAAATTAGGATTGGTACAGTTAAACAGACAAATATAAAGTACAAATAACAGAACAGGGATAGGAGCTGCAGGAACAGGGCAGGTGCAGTGGAGCAAGCGCATAGAAGAATAATTACATATATCAGAGAAAAGATACACAAACAGGTAACAACAGAAAAAGGAAGGATCCAAGGTACAAAATTAAGCACAAGAGTAAGAGGAAAGCAGGAAGCCAAGTAATACACAAAGATATCAGTAATGAGCAGAGGTACTGGATAGATATAACAAATGGCAGGACAAGAAAAGACAAGGGACCGGAATCATACCTAAGAAGCAGATTCCTCATAGGTGTGGATCTTTAGTAAAATGACTTACCACACATGCGTAATAGGTCATCTACACAATCTTTGTACCGGTTAGATTAAGTCTTTAAAGACCGCACAGAGTATTTTCAGTAGCAAGAGGTGGCGTAATGCCGCCTCAGGGTATACTTAGGTAGAAAGAGCAGGACGAGTTAGGTGTGGATCTATCTGCACCCAATTCACTTGAATCTGTGAGCACGGTCTGAGAACACTGAGAATAACTGGAAGAATGCAAAATTAACATAAGAGGCAAGAGTATGCAAGGCGGCAGAACAGCAGGACAAAAGAAAAACACAGGTCAAGGATCTGCTCAAACAGCCAGGAGAGAAAGAGGTTGTACCACTAACTACTACAGCCGCACATAACATTTTAAAGGTCAAATATTTTCTATATAGTTAGAATATAATGCATAGAAAACTATTTGTTCCGTCTGTTTGGAGCCCTGATAGGAATGGATCCATACTGATACTGCTGCACTAGGAGCAACCAGTGATCCAGTTTTCAATTGGAGTGAAAGGAGTTCCCTCACTCACACAGACATGCTACCTAACTTCTACCTTAAAACTTCTACGTCATCCTCGCTTAAATGGTGGACAATGTGGTAGTCTGGATAGCTTGTCCTCACTGCACTATCTATATACCTCCCCATGTCTCATTATAATAAATGCCATATGCATTCTGCCCCACCATCTGAAAGAGACTGGATCATGAGGATTCCGATCTGTACTAGAAATACACTGTACACCCATTGAGTGCAGGTGTTTTCTGCTCACAAACAGTCTGATTCTGGTCTTTTGTTATTTGTACACTTAAAAGTATAGTAAAAATAGTGAATTATTTATCTTTCTTATTTTTTGATTTATTACAATACATAGAAATATAGGACTACATACTATTTTAATTATAAATAAAATACTAGAACTAAAAGTACTAAAAGTACTACAATTCAAATAATCCAGTTAGGAATAAATACCTTAGAATAGAAAATAGTCACATAATGCATTTTTGGGTCTTTTGTGCAGTCAAATTGTAAATAGCAAACATAGTGTATGCCGCACATGTGTGTGCAACACATGGGGCGGATTGCGTAAGATCCAAAGGTGCATGTAATAGAACCTCAATGGTGAGTAATGAGGTGTAATTCTGCAATGTATACGTTTTAGCAATTGGAGAGCAACAGGAAAACAAGAAATACATAATTATCTATAATAGAGGGAAGGGGAAAAAGTTACCTTCCTGAAGCATATGAGAGAATACTTTCTAATTTAAACAGGATGCAAAAAGCATTTGCCCATTGACATATTGACAAATGAATTAAGCTCTGAAACTATTAACCTTAAGAACCCTAATCAAATTATTGGAATAGCAGCTAGTGAAGCTAAAGAAGGATTTGAATGAATGTAATTCTGCCAAGTATGTGGTCCATTTAGATCAGGTTTATGTTATGGTACCCTGGAATGTTATGGTACCCCAGGTTTACCCCGACAGGGAACTGGGGTGACCAAAGAGAGAGAAAAGTAAAGAGCGGGTAACTCACCGGTTTGTAGAGCCTGATGTCTGTCTGAGTTTTCGCTAGAGCCCCTGATGGTGGGGATAGACTGGAGCAGGTGGGACTC
>WWET01002618.1:200157-216508 GCA_011038615.1 Limnodynastes dumerilii | reverse complement strand
GCGAATCTTTAAGATCTTAAGGATTTGCATGGAAATGGGCGGGGGGAGGCAGGGAAATGAGGGAAAGTGGGCGCGGGCTGACACTTAGGATCTTAAATGAACGCTACCACGTCACTTAAGATCCCAACTGACAGCGTATAGTTAAGGCAATTCAATGGTGGTCTAAGTTTAAGATCCACCGCTGTTTGCAAGGGGAGTGTCTGGTTTTGCAGGGGGCTGGAACCTGCTAAGATCTTAGCTAAGGTGCGTATATTTGCGATCTTTTCGCAATCGCATCTCTGAATCAGGCCCATTTTTTTTATGTGATTTCAATTTTTTATTTTTTTTTCAAAATAAATCTAAAGCAAAAAAAAAAGTGAGCATGACAAAATTTAAAAGACCATATAATGACATAATCAATGGAATTATGTACAATGATGTTGACAAACTACAAAAAATGTTAAGAAAGACACACACATAAATAAATAAATAAATCATGCCCCATACTATTCAATATCACATGCTCTGACATATATAAATAAATAAATAGATAAATAAATAAATAAATCATGCAATGGAATTATGTACAATGATGTTGACAAACTACAAAAAATGTTAAGAAAGACACACACATAAATAAATAAATAAATCATGCCCCATACTATTCAATATCACATGCTCCGAAAGAAAGAAAGAAAGAAAGAAAGAAAGAAAGAAAGAAAGAAAGAAAGACATAAATAAATCATGTATAAATAAATCAATATGTATTTTATTTTGTTTTAATTACATATTTATATTTTAAAAAAACAAAAACAAATGGATATTGGCACGCAGGTGAATCTAATTAACCCTAGGAAATGACGGGGGGAATAATTGGAACACCTGAAAGAAAGTGGTATATATATAAGAGCACGACCACTATACATCATTTGATTGCTTTGAGAAAGCCCCATGGTGGGGACGATACGCGTAAGCTAACATATACCAGAGAGACTAGTGACCACCACTATCAGTACCCATCACTGCGACTTTTACGAGGACTTCTAGCACCTTAGGTAACCCTGGGTTGGCCACCCAGGTTTAGCCTTATCCATCTGCTATCCCATACATGAGCACAACTCAATTCTATAGAGAGCCTGGAGATCTGGAAGTAGCTGCCGATACCATCAATCCCGTATCCACGAGTAACGACAGCGACGCAGACACCAGAAAGAGCCAAACAGTACATACTTACCAATCCTTATTCACCTTCCTGGAAGCGGCTGCCGATACCATCTTTCCGGGTAACACCAGCGACGCGGACACCAGAGGGAGTTTTAATAATACACTGGTTCATATTTACCCTCCTGGAAGCGGTTCCCGTACAGCACCATATCGATCTGTGCCGGTCTATGAACGGAACCCTAGCGGACACCAGGACAACGGTAATATCTTCCACTTATTAAAGGATCCAGTTTACCACTCTCTTATATCATCTATGTGAACTATTTGCTATAGAAGAATCGTTCTATTTAAATTGTATGCAATAGAGGAATTGACCTATCTCCAGTATTGAAGAAGAACTGTGCACTTTATATATTATACTCTGCTGTCTATTAGTAATCACTACTTGAACAGTGATCAGGAATAGTGTTATCTGAAGTGGTCCTAGCAAATATCTCGAGGTTTTCATTGTGACAGCATAAATATTATTTTTAATTATTGATATATCTATTGAAATTGATGTTGCTTTTTAGTGTTCTAAATAAATGTTAATTTGCTTTTATGCCAGTGTCAGCTTTCATTATTGCCACCATTGATATGGTTTTAAGGTAATTCAATATTGTGTCCTAATTAGAATAGCGCTGTCTTATTAATCTTTTTTCATAAATAAATCATGCCCCATACTATTCAATATCACATGCTCTGACATATATAAATGAAGAAATTATGGCCCATACTATTCTATATCACATGCTATAACCTATATATAAGAAGAAATCATGGCCCATACTAATAAATAATACATGTGCCAATAGATGTACAGACATATATATATTATATGGCCTGATATATATAAAAAACGAAGTCATGCCACAGACTTATCAATATTCCATGCATTGATATATAGAAATATATAAATCATGGCCCATAGAAAAGAACACCACAAAGCCCATTATATATTATAAAAAAAACCATGCCCCCCCCCTTCCTTTTAATAAATCTGCATGTCCCACTAACCACTAACCATTTTTAATATTGTACATTTCCCCCTTCCGTATAATCTAAAAGTTAATGGGCCAGAACCTGAGCTACGTACGCTAGTGTTTTTGCGCTAGCCGCTGATGTAAAACCACCAAATTATATGTACTGCGCATGCATGCGGCAGATGTTACGCAACGTAACTCTGATCATATGTAACTTCCGCATAAATACGAATGAAAGGGTGTGTCATCCATAGGACACCCGGAAATACGCTTTGTAGCGTATGGGTATGGGTCGGGTTAGGTCGTTACATATGTCAACTCCAACACTTGGAAAAGTTAAGGTAGGGTTTGGCAAACGTAAATTGAGTAAAGTACGTACGAGCGAGGGGAGTGCCTTGGGGAGTGCATAGTACTTACGATAGCATAAATACGCTACACCAATAAATGTAAAAAGAACTTAGGTCTGGATCTACCTCAATGTGCCTAAAAAATATGTAAAAATATAAAATATTGAAAATACTTAAGATTCTGTAGTGTTCTTTTCTACCATGTGACAGGGGTGAGTCCGGCCCAGGATCCTCTTGAAGCTCTTGACTGGAGATTGGTCCAGCTTCTTTCTGGTCCCTCCGGCGAATAAATCATGTCATTGTAGGGCTCATATTTATAAACTGTGATGCTCTTTCATATGGTACAATTGGCTTTGGCAACTTACGAGAGGTGGAGGGCTACCTTAACTTTTCCCAAGCGTATGTTTTGCTATGCTCCTGCTTGTGAATCAGTCGTAACTCTGTTAGCATGGCCATACTGTACAATAGTAGCCCGTGTGGAGCTCATTTGCATTAAGTGTCTTGCCCCTCTAGCCACGCATGCGGGACTCGTCCTGTGCCGATGCGTGCATCAGTTGTTAGTCTGACCTCCGTGTGTGTAAATCAGTCAGCTATGTTTAACCTGTGTATTTTTAAGTGCTGGGCATGCGCAGTTTTAAAAATGGTAAAAACATGCACATAGATTCCAGTCCCTTATGGCACAGGGTTTCCTTAAGTAACCTTTCGTAATTTCCTTCTTAAGAAGAAAAATTTGAATGGAGAAACCTTCCCCACATCCTCCCTGGATAATTTAAATCCCCCCGCCCCTTAAAAAGGACAGAGGCTGCTGTGGTATTCCTCTTCCTTCTTAAATATCTATGTGCAGTCGTTAAATGGTACATAGATCATGTATATGACCTACTATGCATGTGTAGCAGGTTATTTCTTAAAAGTCCATTCTTAAGAAGCCGGAACTTCATAAGCCTAAATATGGTCCACAATGTTTATTATGTTATTGGTGATTATGAATCCTGAGAAGAGATGTTGTCATTTCTCAGTTTGACTTGAACAGGGGCAGAGGGGCTAATTCAGAGTTTGAGTGTAAGGGCAAAAGAGGTGCAAGTGTAAAGATAGGCTAAACCATTTTGTAAAGTGAGGGGTGCTAATTCATTTAAAATCTTTTGCATGCAGTGAAAATACTTTACTTTTTAATATAGATGTAAAATACTGCATAGCTTTATATTTAGGCTATAAAATAGAGTTGAGCTAAGAAACTTCACCTCTCCATTCTAATTCTGGTTTCACAATTTAAAATGTGCCTCCCCTTGCAGTGCAACGTGGTATTACTCAGGTCTACACTTGCACCCAAAAAAAAAGTATAAGTGCAGCTCTGAATCAGCCCTATTGAGTCTAATTACTCACCAAAGCTCCTGATGGTGGGGATGGTCTTAACTGCAAGTTAGCAGTAGGTTGTAGCCCTATGGACAGTGCTGTGGTCTGAGTGCAGTGTACTGAAAACCAGGTGCAGGTTTAATATACTATGGCAGAGCAATGCAGCAATATACTGGAAAAAGAATTCAGGAGCCAGTAGGAGGAACAGAAATTCAAGGAACAACATGTAAAATAGGACAAGGGATTGACAGTAAGCAGTCTTCAAATGAGCCCATAACACCAGGTAGTCAGATTACGAGACAACTTAAGGACATTGAGGGGTTGATCCAGAGTTAGGAGTAACTGTTCTAAAAGATGCAAATCATCACTTGGACAAGCCATGGGGCAGATTCTGAGTTCTATACGACAGGGAAATTCCACAACCTGCTTACGTAATTCCCCTGTCAGGTAGCATGTTAACATGTGCACAAACCTTTTATGCTAGCGTACTGGCATTCGTACGTAACTTTGTTACATACAATTGCCAGCATGCAAAAGGGACTGACCCCTAATTTACGATTGTCGTATCTCCGCCATAGATGCCTGTTATGACTACGCCTGCGTCCATAAGACTGCAGACCTAGTCGTAAGATTTAAGGTGGGATCTGGACACATAAAGGTGGTCCTACACTAGAGCGAATCACGTGAAATCTATCAAGCTCCTTAAAAATCCACACAATTATTACTCTAGAGTGCCAAAAAATATCAGCACCATACACTACACTAATTGCAAACGATAATTGTCCTAAATTGTGTGGAAAATCCGATTAATCAACCAATTTTATCCTAAAAAATTGCATTTTTCCATAAACCAGCTGATGAATTTGATTTAACGTCCGATTTCTAATTCTGTATTTCCATAAGGGGCTGTCCTCGCCATGGGGCAGAGCAAATTTTTCAAGGAAGTATTCGCAATAAAATGTACACACATATCCAAATGCATTAGAGGCATAGCCGAGATAGATGAGCGTTCTTTTGGTTGTGGAGTCTTCACTCTGACTCTGGTGACCTTGTTGTGGCAGAAGGAGAGAAAAAGAAGGATACGGTGGCATCGTTGTTGGATGAAGGAATGGCTGAAAAAGAGAGAATTGTTCTCTCATATGTCCCTTGTACAGGAAATTTGGGAGAATAATCCTGATGATTTCCGAAACTTTTTCCGTATGGATGATGAGACCTTCCTGTATTTGCTGAATATGCATTCAAAGACAGGACACAAAGATTCGGACTGCCATTACAGCTGAGCAATGTCTCGTAGCAACCCTGTTTTTCTTGGCTGCTAGGAGGTCATTTGAGGATCTCAAGTTCAGCTGCGCAATTTCAGCTGAAGCTTTGGGGAAATTTATTCAAGAGACATGTGAGGCATTGTATAAATGCCTAAAAGGGGAATATTTAAAAGTATGTGATATGTGATTTAATACACCAATGTATCTTGTTTCAATATTTTTTTTTTACAGTTGTTTACTACTGCATTCCTAGAAATAGTAACAAAATTGTATAAATGCCTAAAAGGGGAATATTTAAAAGTATGTGATATGTGATTTAATACACCAATGTATCTTGTTTCAATATTTTTTTTTTACAGTTGTTTACTACTGCATTCCTCATGTTTACATGTAGAATAATTTTGATAAAGCAAGTCCCAGCCAAAATGAAAGAAACTGATAACTTTTATGTTTTAGAAATAGTAACAAATAATAACACAACACATTTCAACACAATGAATACACACAAACAAATAAAAAAATAAACATACTGAAAAGCAATAAATAATATACTACAAATAATAAATAAATCATAATATTATTATAACTGTTTATAATAAGAATCAGGTTGGGTGGAGTAGTCTGCGGAGGGTTGCATGTTGTAGTCTACGGAGAGTTTTGGTTGTGGACTAGGGGTTGCCGTAGCCAAGGGTCTATATTGGTGCCTGTGACCCATTTGTGGGGGCAATGGAGGATTTGGCAAGGTTGGCTGGAAGGGAGGCGTTGGTAACGGAGCACCATGAGGATGATGGTGCGGGAATTGTGTGTTGGTTGATAGACTGGCCAGGTAGATGTCACTAGTCATTTCACAGCATTTAGCCCTATACAGTACATCATTAATTAGCCTGTCTGCCTCCTCTACATTTCTTGCATCCAAGCACCTTACTTTATTGGCATACACCACCTCCATGTCATCAAACTGGTCCGTAGGCTCCTGGGAAAAGAATTTCTCCTCCGACTCCAGAACTCGATTTTTTTTGCAGTGTCATGGGGCTCAGCGGATGGACGCAGTCTTTTCCTCCCCTTATACAACTGACTTCGCTAGCAGAAGACTGAGGTGTACTCATTTGTGAATGACTGGTTTCCTCCACGGCTTGGGATGTAGAGGCATGTCCTTCAGAAAAAATGGAGGGCTAAAAATATAAGAATAGAATGGATATCAATATATGACCAATAAAAATCTAAATACGTGAAGATTTAATAATGTTTCTATTATTCATTTCAGTTGCCCCTAACCACTCAGGACTGGCAGAAAGTTGCTGAAGAGTTTGAAGGGAAATTGAATTTTCCAAATTGTGGCAAGCATGTGAGAATCATGCCATCTGCAAGCAGTGGTTCCTACTACTATAATTACAAAGGTTTTTTTTTAGCATTGTCTTGATGCCAATAGCGAATGCTAGTTATTAATTTTTTTTTTGTATCAGACAGGGGGTGCTCTTGATCAAACAACCTTCATGGATCATCCATGAAAGATGGGAAACTAAACCTGCCAACTAAAACAGAGAGCAAATATAGCCTTAATTTTATTTTTGTTGCAAATGAGGCATTCGCCCTTCATCCACACATTCTGCGTCCTTACCCACAGAGAGTTTTGTCAACGGAAAGGAGATTTTTTGGTTTATCTTGTGCTAGGCATGCTGTGGAGAACGCTTTTGGAATAATGAGCAATAAATTTAGGATTTACGATACAAACATTAACATGCAGCATAGGAATCTGTGTTGGGTTGTGCTTGCCAACTATCTCTTGCATAACTTATTGCGCAGGAAAAACCCACAACATGTTAGCCCTCATGAAGATATGGACTCACTGTATTATTCTGAGGAGAGTGACCAGTGGACACCATTGCATCATTCTTCTTCTAGAAATATTAGATATTTCATGTACATTGCATTGTCTATAGGAGATATATATAATTGCTATCCATTCACGAAAAGGATTCTGCCATCTTGGATGCTGGTGCTGGATTGCTCAAAGTGACAATGGCCCCGATCCTGAACTACGCTGCCCGGCATTAATACACCTGGCAGCAGTGTAAGATCGTCTAAAAAGACAATCTGCGCATGCACCGGGCAAATGTTGCCCGGCGTAGCTATAGCAGCACCCGATCTATGATCGGGAATCCGTAGTAGAAACGTAGTAATGCTACAGCGTTACTATGCTGCAGTTAGAGCAGGTAGGCAGGGGGAGGGAGGATAATGAGGCTGGGAGGGCGGCGTTATCGTACTAATCCCGCCGTCCCAGCGTATTTACACTCCTTTACGACGGCTGAAGTTAGGGTAGCTTTCAGCAAGCGTAAGAGAGTGTAAATACGATGGGGCAGGGGGAGTGTCAGGAGGAGTCCCACGATGTAATGCTGAGCGTTAGTACGCTCAGCGCTACATCGTAGGTCTGGATCAGGCCTAATATAACAAACACTGGCAAAGGTAATTATTATTGGTGGGACGGGGATGTAAACAAAGTCAATGTAACATATAAAAAATTGAGTGTGTCTGTATTTCCTTAGCAGGTGTCATAATAATATCCGATGAAAGCACTGCAAATGCAAGTGGTGAGCAAACCCCGGATGAGGACAAGGCCAACAAGTGCATCATCACCATGATGAAAGATTGCATCAAAAATTTAAGAAAAATAAACAAAAATGTAGATTGGATCTTTGGCCAGCTCGTGGAAATCAAAAGTGTGGCCAAACAAAATTTAACATGAAAAATGTAAAAAATGCAATTCAGTTTAATAAAGTTTCATTGTTCATTGTTATTTTTTATATATGCTGTAAAGAAGCTTGTTATTTTCCAATATTTTTTTTTTTGTATTTCATCTTTGACTGGTCCATAAATGTTCTTTAAATTAAAAGATTACAAACTTTTGTACGGCTGAGCAATAAAGAGTCTTGCTTGATATCCTGTTGTCTGTTTTCTATAACTTCAATAGCCATACAAAGATTGTGGTATCCACAGAGGGAACATGAAAATTCCTGAGTAAACATGCATCCCCCACACCAGACAGACTCCATGAAAAGCATATAATACACATAATACAGATAATACACATCCCATGACTCTTCCATTGTATCCATTGTAAATGACAAAGTTCAGGAAATAGTGCAGGTTCCACAGACAGGCTCCATTTATCAGTTTATCATCAAGTGTTAAGTCTTATTTAGCAATACACATCCTTTGTGTCATATTGAAAAGACCAGTGCTAACGTGTGGTTTGACAGTAAGTAGAAAGACAACATAGGACACACGCAATAGACATACACACAAAGCTGTCATATGGTTTTAGCATTATCACGTCTAGAAGTAATGTCACTTTATCGTGAATGATTACACGATTATCGTCAAATGTCCATACACTGTGTGATTTTACATTTTATCGCACGGTTTCACTCCACAACAATCAAACATTTCCACCAATGAAATCATCGGACAATGATAGGTTTTGGAACAATTATCGAATGGTCGGTACCATACACTACATTGATATTTCTTTCACTATCACGATTATTGCACGATTGGCCCGATAATCACTCTAGTGTATGGCCACCCTAAGTGTCCAGATTTCCTACCAACAGTGGGGAGTACAGGGGGCGTGCACTCCCCGCTACGCACACGTGTAATTACTGATCACACATGCACATAAAACGTGCAGGGGTCAGGATCTAGCCCCATGTTGCTATGTGAGGGGTAAAATTTTATTTTAAAAAATTGCATGCAGGGAGTGTCTTATTGCTCACATATACTTAACAGCTATATTTTAAAACTCAAATATAGTTCAGCTTCAAAATATCACCTCTAAAATCATTCTGTTTGCACATTTTCATTTTAGCTTCTCCTGCAGTTCAAAATGGTTTTGCCGAAGGTTGATACTTTTTTTTTGCATCAGCCTCACACTCAAATGGCTAGAGAACCCACATGGTAACCAGTGCAATGAAATGACGCGTAAAAACACCTGATCAGCAGCAAAAGGAATTGTTTGGAAAGCAGGAGGACAGTCGTGATCGGAACAAAAGGTAAACAAACATTGAGTGAAAAGGAGAGAATATAAAAAAAATTGTGACAATGATATAACATAATAAGGACAAAGGGCCTGATTCAGAACTACGAACGAGTGCAGTTCGTATTTACGCACAGCTTAAATACTATCCATTGCACCGGACACTCCCCTCTGTCGGCCATAATTTCACTGCCTTATGCCTGCCGAACTTTTACAAGCGTACCTACATCGACACCCAGCCCATACTGTATGATTTAAATGCCTCCCTCACCTACATTCTGTAACTGGAGCGTATTTACGGGTATCGTAACATAAGTACGCCCATTTGGCCGTAATTACGCGAATGTTATGGGCGACCTGGCGTAGTTCTGGATCAGGCCCACAGTGAAGGAATGATGGGGAGGATGATTATGGTTGTACTACTGCTTCTGTGGATGGTGAAAGACCTACCGGAAGTCTGTTATTGCCATATAGTCCTCAGTTTGACTTAGGAATTCCATTCATGAAAAATGTAATCTAGAGGGAATTTGGAACAGTAGACACATGACATTCACCAGTTCATGAAAATCTGGTGCATTTATAGTAAAAAAAAACAGCCCACAGATCCAATGCTAGTATAGCTTTCATAATTTTATCATTTCAGATTATAAATCTGACTTAATCAGATTTAATCAATTTAATGACAAAAACCTAAATCTAATTAAGCAGAAACAAGTATTTCTCATGTTCACTTGAAAAAAATATAGCTTAAACATACATCAAACCAGTCAATGGAGTGTTCACAAATAGCCAGTCACACTTAGCTATCTAGTCTAAGTGGCAGCAGCATTATAAGCAGCTGAAATCATTGTCTGCTAACTGCAGTTGTCCAGAACAATCTTTGTCTGATCCTGTTAGGATTTGTAAGAACACATTTGCATTAAAGGCAGCTTATAGAAGAATACTCAGTGAGTGCCACATTACCTGTGAGGACCTGGATCATCTGAATCCATAGTTCTGTCCTAAACTATTTCTGATTTATTTACATTTACCCTGAATTTCAAGCGGTGCGTCCAGTAACAAACATGAGATATAGCAATTAAAATTTATAGAACATACCATAACTGGAAGAGTGAGTTAGGTGCATATCTGCCCACACCTAACTCACTCTTAAGTGTGAATTAAGTCCTAAGTCCTTAAGAGTAAGGGACTGGATCCAACCCAAAGATCTTAATGGTCAGAATCATAAAAATCTGTGGTAGGCCATTATATAGAAAATAATCAAAATAATATAAAATAAAATTTAGAAGAATAGGACAATATGTAGATACTGGTTTATGGTTACTATTTGTAAATAACTGTAGTTCTGAATAAATCAGATAGTGATGTAAAGAACTTTTGATCTTAAGATGATAATAAATTTATTTTAATTAGATTTTTTTTTTAAACGTATCTTTATTTGAGCAATGTGAAAAGAAAAGCCATATATGTAAAAAAAACAGTAAATACAGTAATAATACATACATATCTTTACATGTTTGCAAAATAGTCATGAAAACTATCCAGATACTAAGATATTAGTAAAGTATTAATAGTTGTGGCATGTGCAGGGTTTGGAAAAGACAACGGTGCAAAATCAATTAAAGTTTGGAATTGGCGGGTTGCCCAGAAGTGTTCTGTTTTCATACATGGGGTAGTTTGGAAACAAGCACAAATTTGTGCTTGTGTTTGCAAGGGAAGTGTTAAAATATATCTTTCCCAGGTGTGGAATAACATCCTGACAGATTTTTCTTTTGTAAGGGTAGCCTCCAATCATTCCATCCGGAACAAATACAAAAGTTTTTCACAGAATAAGGTAACATTTGGAGGTTTATCTTGAACCCAAGTTTGCAGAATACACTTCTGGGCAACTGCTGCGATAATGGTGAGCATTCGTTTGGTAGCTTTTGGGATTTTTGCAGTCTGATCTAAATGTTTCAGGATTGCCCACTCCGGGGTAAGGTGGAGCTCATCTACGAAATGTGCAATTGAAAAGATGCACACTTGTTTCCAGAATCTTTTAATGTGTGGACAATCCCAAAAACAGTGGAACGGGGTAGCCTTTGGTGTTCCGCATTTAGGGCAGGTATGTGTGTCAGCTAGACCCATCTCAAATCTCCTATCAGGGGAGATATAACCTCGATGGTAGATATTCAGCGTCATTTCGCGGTATGTACTTGCCTTAAGAATATCCTGAGAATACGCTAGCGTTTTAAGGAGCTGGTCAACCTCCAAATGGGGAAAAACAGTCAACCAATATGAAAGGCCTGTTTTTATGCTAGCATGATCCATAGTATCGCGTAGGATGTGATAATGTAAAGAAATTGTCCCTTTTTCATGTGGCGGATTTATTAGTATCCTGTCAAGATCATTTTGCCAATCCATGTCCCCCAACTCTCGGATCACAGTCTGTGCGTTGTGTAGTGCTTGATGAATTGCAAACGTGTGTATGGATTAAATATTTTGTGTTTCTTGTATTTGAAATACTGATTAAAGAGATTTTCTATGAGGTATAGTGAAGTCTCGAATTGTGACAAGTTTGTTTATGGCCCATCTGTCGAATGGATAACCAGCTTCCCCATGCTGGAAATCCGGGTTTTTCAAAAGGGGGAGAAGAGTATGTTTGCTATTTAAACCTTTAGCCTTCCTAATTCGTTTCCATGTGCACCAGACTGACATTAAGAGGGGATTATTTTGGATGTCTTGAGGTAAATCTACACACGAGCAGTGAAGAAACGAGGCAAGGGAGATATTGGGGAGGAAGGATTGTTCAAATGGTGTATTAGAGTAACGTTCCGTATTGTGTAGCCAATCTCTAATGAATCGAATATTACTGGCATGATTGTACAATTTAAGATTAGGAAAATTTATACCTCCATTCGTACGATGTTGCTGTAATTTAACGAGAGTTATTCTGGGACGTTTTACCTGCCAAATACAATTGCGGAATGACTTATTAAGTAGATGTTCGTCCAAAACCGAGAGGTTTATGGGTAGCATTTGTAAGGGGTACAGTTGCTTGGGGAAGAGGATCATTTTTATTAGACTTGAGCGTCCTGAGTATGATAGTGGAAGGTTACGCCAATTAGACATGGTCGCGCATACTTCCGTGATTAAATTACGCATATTGTCGGAATATAAGTTATGGTGATTTTTAGGGAGAGTTAAACCCAGATATACCATTGAATGTTTAGCCCAACTAATTTTAAACTGGTTGTGCCAAACAGGACGTTCCTCCCGCCCTAACCATAAAGCAATAGATTTTGACGGGTTAATGGTAAAACCTGAGATTTCACCAAAATCCTGGATAATATTTAAAATTACATGGAGGGAGCCCAAAGGGTCGGAGACATAAAGTAATAAGTCGTCTGCAAAAGCAGTTAATTTAACAGTCTTGCGGCCAATGGTAATGCCCTTGAAGCCGGGCGAGTCTTGCAGTAATCTTAGTAGCGGGTCGAGAGCGAGGTTGAATAAGAGGGGGGAAAGTGGACATCCTTGCCTAGTGCCTCTCGTCATGATCATTGGTTCTCCTCTGCAGCCATTTTATAATCAGATTGGTGCTGAGGGATAAATATATATAATCGATAAATTTAGCGAATATATTACCAAAGTTCCTGTGTGTGAAGATGTCTTATAGATGGGGCCATGACACTTGGTCAAATGCTTTCTCAGCATCTAGGCTGAGCAGCATTGTGGGGGATTTAGGGGGTGGTACGGTGGTAGAGGCCACTATGGCAGCCACCACTGTGCGCACCGCTTTGACGGAGTGCCTGCCATGGACAAATCCCATTTGGTGAGGGGTTAGGAGTGAAGGGAGGATAGACTGCAGTCTGTCTGCCATAATTTTGGCCAATAACTTGAAGTCTTGGTTTAGGAGGGTGATGGGCCTGTAGAAAGTAACCAAGTCAGCGGGCTTATTTGGTTTTAGGAGCAGGATGGTATACGCTTGGTTGAATGACGGGTAAGAAGGGTGATCGGAATGTAAGGTATTAAATAATTGTGTGAGAGTTGGAAGTATAGCAGGTTTTAGAATGTTATAAAATTCCGCCGTATATCTGTCAGGACCCGGAGATTTATTATTTCATAATGTTGTAATAGTTTTAGCTATTCCAGTTTCTGCTATTTTTGAGTTTAAGAATTCTTTTTGAACTTCCGTAAGCTTAGGCAAATGTATTTTATTTAGTAAGGTTTTGCGTAATTCTTGGGGATTTGGAGTAGCTGTGTACAATTTTGTGTAATATTGGTGAAATGCAGATTGAATGTCTATTAGGGATGTGGTGGACGATTGCGATAATGGATCCGTGATTTTTAAAATTTCCTGTCTCTTACGATAGTGTTTGACCATGTTTGCAAGGAGCTTACCAGGCTTGTTCCGCCACCTAAAAAATCTTCCTGAAGGACTGGTAAATTTTCCTATTATTGTCGGTAGGGTCAGAAGAATATTTGGCAAAATGGATTTTAACCTCGGAGTACAGCCTGTTATAATTTTCTTTAAAAGCCCGTTTTCTCTGTCCTTGATATGATATAATATGGCCTCGTAAAACTGCTTTTGCAGCTTCCCAGAATAATATGGGATTGTCTTTGTGCATACCGTTATTGTGTTCATATTCTCTCCATTTGTTATTTAAGAAAGTTTTGAAATCATCTGAGATGTACAAATGGGATGGAAATCGCCAGAATCTTTCACGAGAAAGCATCTGGCTAGGGAGGAAGGATAAGGAGATAGGTGCATGGTCGGAAATAAGAATATTATGGATGTTTGTGAAAGTGAGCCTTGAAAACAAATTATTGCTCATAAGGATATAGTCAATTCGGGAAAATGACCTGTGAACTGCAGAATGAAATGTAAAACTATGATCTGTGGGATTGCATATTCTCCAAGGGTCTGAAACGTGATGTGTGGTTTTAAGATATTGTATATGATTACAACTTTGGTGTATATGGGAGGGAGCAGGGGGGATCTGTCCATGGCAGGGTCATCCACTGAATTGAAGTCTCCAGCAACAATGGTATTTGGGTTGTCATGCTGCAGTAGAAGCGGGGATATGGCAAGGAAGAAATCTTGTGGTGGCGAATTTGGGGCATAAACATTTAAAAATGTGTATCTCTCCGACCGAGGAGAACCTCCAGCAACAAAAATCTGCCCTGAGGGTCTTTAACCGTCGCCAATATCTCGTATTGTACGTTTTTACGAAATATTATAGCTACCCCTCTAGTTTTTTTGGTGAAATTAGCCGAAACGCATTCAGCGACCCAAGGGCCCTTTAAGGTGTTTTCACTTTGAGACCAGTGCGTTTCTTGTAAAAACGTTACATCGGGGGATAGGGATTTGAGGGGCATCTGTACTCTACAGCGTTTAATTGGGGAATTGAGACCTCCCACATTCCACAAGACCAGCTTTATTGTTGTTGAGGTGTTAGTGGGAAATACGGGTGGTATATGGTGAGACTGTGTGTTAGAGTGGGCCATAACGCAGAGTATTTGTGGTATTAACTGCAGATGTAAACATAATTACCAGTAGATGATACCTGGGGTGATAGATAGCGGAAACACCAGATGACTCAGAATCTGCAAACATGAACATTAATAAATGTAAATACATCACATTGCTCTTACTCCTACTTTTTCTAAAATTTTCCTCCAAGATTAATAAAGTATCCTTGGTAGAGGATACAGTGAGGAAACAAAAATAAATATAAACAATAAAAGAACAGCCATATGGGCAACATTTAGTAACATAGAATACGTCCGGGTTAGAGGACACCAATAGCATTAAAACAAGTTGTAACCAAAAACTGCCATAAGGGCAACTATATGTATTATGTCTGATTATGAAGACACAAAGTTAGGGTGGTGACCTGGTGGGGGTGCGGTTTGCTGAAGATATAGGGCCATCATCGTTTAAGTTAAAGTGAGATACGAATTCCCTAGCCTTATTGCTGTCATCAAAGACATACGTTTGCCTTTGATGAGTTATTCTGAGGTGGGCCGGAAAGGCTAGGGTAAACTTGAAATGGTGGTTATGGATGGTGGTACATATAGGGGCAAAGGCACGCCTTTTTTGGGAGACCTGGAAGAGAAGTCTTGAAATATTAAGATCTTGCAATCTCTCACCTTGAGGGCAGAGAGACTGCGGTATGCTTTAAGAACATTTTGCTTGTCCCTGTAATTCAAAAATCTGGCTATCACTGCCCTAGGTCTTTCTCCAATATTAGGGCGTTCAGGGCCTAGTCTATGCGCTCTTTCAATTGATACTTCCTTCATAGAGGCGGAGAGCCCCAGGGACACAATAAGCTCATTTTGTAAATATGGGATAAGATCTGCGTTTTTAATAGTTTCAGGTATTCCTACGAAGCGGAGATTATTTCTCCGGTTCCTATTTTCTAAGTCGTCGATCTTATCCTCAAGTTCTTTAAAGCGTTGAGAATGGGTAAGGGCATTGTTTTGAAATGCAATTTGTGCGTCGTCGATATCGCTAACTCTATGCTCCAATTCCCCTATTCGTTTGGAGTTGGATTCCATGGTAGCAATAGCAGTGTTAAAACTGGATTGCAGAGCATCAAAGCGCTCTTCGAAAATCGGGATTAGTTTTTGCTTCATAAGAGGAATTAAATGTAGAGATAACTCTTTAGCTGTGTCTGCCAGTGATATTGAAGGAATAGCAGGATCTGCTTGAGAGGCCTGTGAGCTGGGAAATTTGCCTAGGCGCAGAGGGGAGGGGGAATTTGCTTTAGAGGTTCCAGAACTAGACTGTGTGTTACGAAGTTTGCCCATTGTTGAGTCTTCGGGATGGCCGAGATACCTTTTCATGCCCTTCTTAAATAGAATAAGCTACGAACAATTATAGGCTAAGCAAATGGTAGTGTTATGGGGTCTATTGCACGCAAACCTTAAGAAAAAAACAATAAAGACAAAGATATAATATAAAAAGCCAAGTTCTAAAAATTGTGAGAGAATAAACAGTGTTAAGGATAAAAGGTGATGGCCACAAAATGCAGATATAGAAGGTCACCAAAATCTATGACACTATATAGATTACATAGTTAATCGGTAAATGTAGAAAAACTAGGTAATTACATAATAATGGTATTTGTACAAAGAATCAAGATTATGATTTTTGTTAGTAATAATAATAATACAGTAAAATACAAAGGATTGCAATACACATATATATAT
>WWET01002618.1:168956-186258 GCA_011038615.1 Limnodynastes dumerilii | reverse complement strand
ATCCATCCATCCATCCAGGGGGGGCGCTACATATTTAATCAGTCCCAGGCCCCACAATTTCTGATGGCGGCCCTGCTTCTGAAACCTGTACACACTTTAAAAAAATTTGGTACAATATTATCAACCAAACCTCCTCCTGTTATTATTGGTGGCCATGAAGAATATGTGGTAGAAGACATTCTGGACTCCAAAAGAGTTCAGTGTCAGTTACATTATCTCATACACTGGAAGGGGTATGGCCCTGAAGAGCTTTTGTGGGTTCCAGCCACAAATGTACATGCTGATCATATAAAAAATGGTTTCATTTAAAATTCCCAGGGTGAAGGGTCCTTTGACCCTCTCATCAAGGGAGGAGGAGGGTGTACTGTTACACTCTGTAGGAATAAACCTAGCATAGTGTGAAGTTTCTTGCTTGGTTCTAAATGTCTGGTTTCTCCCAGCTGCGGTATAATTTATGGAGGTGTGTCTGATTACTGCAGCTGATTGGAGGGGTGTTCCTTAAATAGCCTCTGCCCAGGAGATTTGATTGTCGGTTATAGCATCTGGTTTACCTGCGTTCTGCCTGCCATCTGATCATGCTCTGCTGAGTTCTGATTGTGTTGGACCCCTTGTGTTTATCCAGGTGTTACCCCCTTGCCTTCCTTTTGCCCTTATCACCATTTGTTTGTCTGCCCGCTGTCCTGTGTGAAGTGCGCAGCATGAGTAGATTGCTGCTCGCGTCGGCGGCTTCAGCCCCAGTCAGGTTCCGGCCAGCCTCCCACCTTGAGTGGTGTGCTTATGTTTCATCACACACTCTCCGTGCATGCTTGCAGCGTGCTGGAGACCGCCTGTTGTACTCCTTCAGTTTACATTTCCCACTTGGGGTTTACCATCTCACCTGTGTGTGCTTCTCACCTTCCTGCATCTTTCACTGTGTTTTCCATCTCTCAGTGTGTATTGGTGAGTATTTTGATTACCGCTGTGCATACCATTTCTCAGTGTGTATTGGTAAATGCTCATTTACCACTGTGTATTTCATCTCTTAGTGTGTATTGTGAGTTAGAGTTACCCATCATACTCTGCTCCATCTGTTTACATGCCTGGCTCTGTCCCATCCTGGGATCTGTTGTCTCTCCAGATATTGTAGCTATCCAAGGGCTTTCAGCTGGTTACCATCTCCTGAGTATTCAGTACCTTCCATTTCTGTCCAGGCTATCTCCCTATCTACCTGTTACTGTGTGTAATTGGGTTCCTGTTATTTACTGTTCCTCAGTATTCTGTTATAGGGTCCTGCCTATTGTGTACAAGGGTTCCAGTCTGTTCCTTGTATATTTATCTCTGTGTGCAAGGGTTCCTGTCTGCATTCTGGTGTGCTTGGGTTCCTGGATTGGTATCCATGCTGCAGCTCTTCTCTTGGCGGCAATCACTGGAGGCCGCGACCTATCAGGTGCCAGCAGCCCAAACTATCCTCACCATCAGAGGCTCTAGTGAATACCTGGCCCTGATTTAGACTCCACACCCCGGTGAGAACCCCTTGGGAGACTGTAACATATCCGAGTCGAACCGAGTCATGCCTCGGTTCCTCCTATCAGATTCAGATCTGTAATTGAGGCAAAACACCATTTTCACAAAAAATTGGATCTTTCAAGCCTTGTATTTCCTGCTTCATGTCTGTAACAGGAAGTATCATGGGGCTGAGCATAAAAGCAGACTTCTGGAGACTTTTTTTTTTGCTACAACTTTATTGAGCTGAGTGGAAAAATTGAAGAGAATGTCTGGGATGAGTGATATCAGGGGTGCAACTATTGTGGGTGCTAGGGGTGTAGTTGCTATGGGGCAATCACCCCCCCTGCACTCACCTTTCATCCAATACACCCTATTCGCAGCTTCCCTGCAACCCCATTGAAGAAGCAGTCCTCACATGCCATTGCTGGAGCTACACAAGGTAAGAAAGATCACAGCTAGACTGTCAATAACCAAGTGGGTCACCCATGGAGGGATTCTGGTAGCCCAGAAACACCCCCAAAATTATTATGATTATTTAATGAAAAAGAAAGAAAAAAAACAATAACTTGAAAATGGAGCAAGTTTCCCTAAACATTTTACATGAAGTGACAGTGTGAGGTGTCCATGTATCCATTAGTATCACACACAGACAGTGGTCATGCACATAGGCAGGGGTTATCAGCCAATAGGGTGACAAGTCGCAGGGGTGATCAACCAATAGGGTGACAAGGCTGAAGCCACTATTCTGCCACTCATACAAGTGCTAAGAGCCATTAACCCTTAGGGCCAGATTTACTAAGATGCTGGTTTGGAAAAGTGGTGATGTTGCCTATAGCAACCAATCAGATTCTAGCTCTCACTATCTTCACTCTTCCAAACCCACAGCTTAGTCCAGCTTGGCCCTTAGTCTGCTAAAAAGTATTAGGAATATACTGGTTAATAGCAGCTTATGTATTCCTTACCCTGCAGCAAGTAATGTTCACTCTTTTACAGAAATAAAGGTACTTTAAAATTAATGGATATAAGTTTATATGTTTTTGATTCTTATTGGAAATTGCCTTTAGAACATTCTTTTTATAAAGGGTAAGCACTTCTAAATACAGAAGGCAATTGCAATAATGGTATTGGGTGAACACATGTTTTTTATTTAGGAATGACTGAGTAAAAAAAAGCCTACCAGGTTATTAGAGCACACTTTACTAATTTATTAAATTATAACCATTTTGTTTTGAGGATTATGGTTCAGATCCAAAAGGACTGCTTCCAAAGTCATATTAAACTGAATCCTCACGTAATATTGCTCAAATTTACACACTTGGCATTGCTTTGAATCTCACCAGTTTTCATTAAAATGGTATTATCTGACATTCAAAACCAAAAACAAAATCCCCAGTGTAAAATATGTTTGTTGTATGCTTCTATTAAATTGTATGTACATAGAGATGATGGAAAACACCAGCACTCAGATTTATTCTGAAAAGGCAATGTTATTTAAAGTAATTGGAATAAATAAATAAATATCTTTGAAATCCACAGATCAGAAAGATTTATTTGCTTGTGTTTTTTTAATCCTGTTTCAATTTTCAACAGGTTCCTGAAAAATTGTCTTTGCCTGTGGATAACATGCAGACTGACAAAGCATGGAGGTTTGTGTCGTTAAGCGTATCTGAAATCATTAAAATCTATTGTTCAAATCCTATGACTATCTGATCATATATTTCATTGTACAGCAGATTTTAATGGGTAACATTATTCATTTGATATGGCATTCCATTTATATAGCAGGGCTATGAGACTGTAGGGAAATAACAAATTAATTCTTGTCTTTTTATAGGAAATAACAGAATAAGAATTACTAAATAGTATTTACAAGTTTATTTTGAGTCAAAATTTTTTATATGCACCTAAATATTTTAGCATGACTAAAGGAACAAAGGTGTTATTTCAGTTTGTAATGTTATATTTTCAATTTATTGCATACTGCAAGTATTTTTCTTTAATAGTATAGTTTTAATATATGCTATCTTCATAATTTAGCCCCTGTTTTGATGCAGGGACTGGGTGTGACTGCTAGAATGCAGATTTGCAGCATATAGTGTGAAATAGAGCTGGAGAGTCTGCCTGCAAAAGAGGAACATAAGGACAGCAGGGAATGTTCTAGAGGGAGCCAACAGTTACAGGGGTTAGGGAGAGTAACCGATAAGGGACAGAGTCAGAGAGGATAGAGCAAAGGATGGAAGGAGTTAGACAGAGATCCAGTATGGGAGGAACACAGAAAGAGCCAGTGGCATAATACAGAGATAGCAGCTGAGAACCTTAATGGAGATAAGTGTTTTAGAAAGAGGAAACAAAGAAAGAACAGCAAGTTGTAAACTTCAGAGAAAGAAGTGATCTTTCTAACTGAAAAGAGAGTGCAATTTTGATACAAGATCTGGAGGAGAAAGAAAAGATAACCACAATGACACAAATAAAACAAGACTGTTGTGTTAGCAGAAACTGTATATCTTCACTTAAAGAGGAACTATTGTTATATACTAAATTTGAGTAATCTATTACTTATGATAACAAGACAGAAGTATTAATCCCATTGCTACATTGGATGAATGGACTTTCAGCTATACTCCTTGCATGGATCTTAAGCTAAGTATCTAATTCTGGAGTGACTAGACAGTTATACAAGAGATCAGATTTGATATAAGGCTCCCTACTCATCAAGTGCACCAACAAAAGAATATGTATTACAGCGTTGCTAGTGACACTATATGAACTTTTTACAAATACTTTTATACAAAGTTATTAATAGCTATATATACATGAGTATTGTATAGCAAGAAATATTTTATTGCTAGTGTTTTAATATAAATTGTTAAAGCAATAATATTATCTTTAATTACTTAACTATATTTGTATATTTTACAACACATTGAAGTGTGTATAAATATTGTAAAGGTTCTTGTGTTTATAGAAGGAGCTTCCCAGTTCACTCCAGGTTATTTTAATCACATCTCTCAATGTCAGGATGACAGTATTTTCCTTGCACATTATGGGCTGGATCCAGAAAATGTCCATTTTCTGCTGCAGGCATTATCACACAGATGTGGTTCATTCCCTTGCTGAAACTCACTGATTAGCTGATCTATTTAAATCCCCCAATGAATGTATGCTCCTGTCAGAGCATCAGGTAATCTTAGTCTGCTGACTAGTGTCCTTGAGTTTACTCATGTGTTCTGGTTCCCTGGTTCCTGGTTGTGTTTCCAGTCAGCATTTTCAGGTTCACTGCTCTTTGTTTCTTCGCTTCTGAGTCTGAGGCTCCAGACCATGTTTCCAGTGACTACTTTCTTCAGTGTCCTGCTCTTCACTATAGCAATCAGTCTTGGTAGCCACTCCAACTCTACCCATCTGCACTACTCATGCATCCTTTGGATCCTGTCCATCATCTTGGCAATTGTGTGCTTGTTTAGAGGGCCATGATCTGCCTCTTGCCTGCAGCCAAGACCATCCCCACAATCAGAGTCTCTGGTGAACACGAGGCTTACGATTAGACTCCATGGTTTAGATCCTGACCTACGCATGTCTTATGGATGAAGTCATTAAGTACTCTAGCATAGCGAGGAGAGCACGCCACCTGCACTTACATGTCCAGATTCCTACCTTAAAATGTATGACTTTGTCTGCTGCCGTAAGGCCCCGTCCCCTCATTTAAATGCCTATCTCTGCCTATATGGCGGATATACGGCAAACATAACCTGCTGGCTGGTCCCTTTTTCGTACCGGCTGGCATACGTAAAAAAATTACATACGTCAAACGGTACGCTCGCGTAGCTTTGATGTGCACATGCGCACATCATAGCCGACAGGGGAATTACACACACAACATGCTTAATTCCTCTGTCAGCCATAGCCCAGGATCTGGGCCCACGCCCCTTGCCCGGCATGGTTCATTTATGGACCATGGCAGTGAGAAGAATTGGATGGAGGCACTGCATTACAGATTTGTGTGACACACATATACTATTAGATTGAATGTATACTTTTACCTTCTAGATTTGTAAAGAGGAACTACAAAGAAGAGGGTGTTATAATTAGTCAAGAGTTTGTGGACTCCTATTTAACACATCCAAGTGCTTCCTAATATCGCTATCCTAAATCATATACAATAAAATGTTTGTTTCTA
The DNA here is from genome assembly GCA_011038615.1 of Limnodynastes dumerilii. Lineage (NCBI taxonomy): Eukaryota > Metazoa > Chordata > Amphibia > Anura > Limnodynastidae > Limnodynastes > Limnodynastes dumerilii. The sequence continues at coordinate 180,599 of WWET01002618.1, read as the reverse complement.
TTTTACTAGTATATGATCTTCCTGTCTTCAGGGAAGGTTTGCAACTATATTTTGTGGCATTACTGGAGCCTTTGTGAGATAAGTCACCAGTGTTGGGTAATTATACCTATTTTGCTTTATTCAAACAATGCTGGTACAGGCACACCATTTGTTTTTGAATGTTCTCATATTCTATAGCAATTATATTGTGGATCACACTAAGCCAAGGCCATAAAACACAGAACCAGACAATTTACCTGTGCTCAATGTTATACTTTGGTGATGTCTGACAGTCTGAGTAAGTGGGGTGTGCGATGGGTAATATGTGCGCTGCGGGCCCCCTAAGCCGCCAGGCCCCGCAGCAGATGAACCCATTGAACCGCCTGTAGTTACGCCCTTGACTTACACATAGAAATCTGGGGTGATCCCAACAGACGGTACTCCTGTGGTTCTGATATATGGAATGGAAAATGTTGAATAGTTTTAACTTATTCTCTTTTCTCTGGGTCGTTAACTCAACACCTGCTAGATTATAGTAATGCAAACCCAAACTGTACATTACAATACTATATGCAACACTATATGCAATCCATTCCATTTATAACACCCCACCTAACTCCAACACCATCCCAGGCTGTCTGTATGCTGCTGCAAGACTTCAAAGACTTTGTAGTGGTTTTTACAACTCATGTCTTATTCATAACCAGCAGCGCAGTGTTGATGAAAAGGGATTATCTTTAAAGACACAATATAGATACAAGCCTAAACATCAGGTCTGTCCATAACCAAGAAGACTCACACATCGGGAGGAGGAACTTAAGGATCATGCTGACGGGAGATACTATTTAAACCCCTGATCTTCAAACATCCGGATCGCTTTTGAGAAAGGGCCTGAAGCCCGAAACATGTCAAGCTGAGGATCCGGACTTGAGAACAGACTCCCTTTTGAGCGTTTCCAGACATCCTTCACTCCAGGAACTGCCCGAGTCTAGCAGCCGTTTTCATCTACCAGCTGGGAGACGTCCCACCTGTCATCGCAGCAGCCCGTGTCTGACACTGCAGAGACTGGGGTAGGGGTGTTCCTTTTAGCTCTTGGGACTTGTTCTCCCGTTTTATGTGTTTTATCATTGTCCAGGATTGTATTTTGTTTTTAATATTTTGAAGTAAAGTATTTATATATTCTATATATTCCTGGCCATTTATTTTATTTTATGAATTTATATTAACGATTCCTTTATTTGTCCACCTTTGTTTATCTTTCACATATTGGTCCTGAGGGATTGAAGATTTTAACAAAGAGATTGAACTTTTATCAAAATAAGGACGTTTTTTGAACATTGACTTTTTATTAATTTTTTATTCTATATTATGCCGCTATGTATTTTATTTGTGAGTTGTGATTGCTATTTTAATAATTGTTGGTCATCATTATTGTAGGACACAAAATCAGCGCTGTAGCCTTATGTGTTAGCCTTTTTCATGTTGTTTTAATTTTACCCACCAGTTTTATCTGTCTATTTCAACCATTCTGAATATTATCATTTTTTTCAGCACTGGTTTCAATGTATGATTTAGTTTTTATATTGATTTGAATCTATACATAGAAACTTAGAAACATAAAAAGTGACAGCAGATAAGAGCAATGTGGTCCATCCAGTCTGCCCAGTTTTTTATTTTTATTAAATACTATAGTAACCCTAGATTCTTTTTTACCCTCAGTTTATATTTATCCCAAGCATGTTTTAACTGTTCTACTTTATTAGCCTCAAACACTTCACATGTGAAAATATTCCACTTATCAGCCACCCTTTACCTATCACCCTCCATTTTGGCATTTGTGTTTATCTAAATTCCAGCACTCATGAATAACTGTTAATGGCAGTCTGTGATTGCTGAGAACTGTAGTGCAACAGTACAATATGAAAACCAGTTGTTTTTTAAATACAGTTGTGCCCAGGTAAAACTTTTACCAAAATCATGTAACATTTTGCTATACATGGTGGGCCCTGCTGGGGAAAGTTGAATGGAGCTTCAGAAATCATTAAAACTTGTTTATCATTTAGCAGCTAATGGCTTCCTGCAGAGAACAGACAATGGAGCTGTAAATGTCTTATGACTCATCTTGTGAATTGAATGGGTGATGTAAGCTCCTTTGTCTAATTTCTGCAGGAAAAGTTGCTGATGTAAAAAATGTTTTTAAAGGGCGTTGTTTAAATATTACTAGTAGTTTTAGAACTAGACTGCTCATATGGACAAAATCTTTTAGAAGCTTACACAATAGGAGGGAAATGTGAGATTTAAAAAGTATTGCCTCAAAAATGTTTATTGTGAAACTCTCTAAAGCATTATTACATATACTAACTGAGAGCCTAAACTCAGGTATCGCCTTGTACAAACATGTAGTACAGCTGGCACAGCGGGATTAGCCCTAAGAAACCCTTTGAGAGAAAACAGAGTTTGAAAATTCTTCTATTTATTTATACTAAAGCACTAGGGGACAGAGTCACAAATTGACACAGTTGTTAAATGTAAAAAAAAAATGTATAAAACAGTGCAAAGCAAAATTAGCTTTTTGAAACTCTTGCAGGCACAGGGATTTGGAATACACAGTTGTTTAGTTATAAAGCAGCTCTAAGGGTATAATCGGCACAAAACACATCATTCTTATATTTAGAAGATTTCACTTATGATTGAATGTGCTATATGCTCAAGTATTTCTGTATTATAACTTCATTAAATAACAGTTCAGAGAAAAAATACAGTTCAAAGATCACAATTGAATTTATTTGATGTAGTTTTAAACTGCTTAGTATTATGTTTTTTTCTTTAAATAAATATGACCAAAGCATACATTACTATTTCTTTTAGCAAGTTAACTGTAATATATCTGTTAACACCCTTACTCATAGAGCATCTTCTGCAATTGGAAACATTTGTATAAGGATGCCAAATACTAAGTATGTAAAAGATACCTCTAAATCTCAAGTCTAAACTTACTCAAATCGGTGGCAGTTCCTGCTTTTTGACTAGAGTGGAACTACAAGTGTCTATGGTAACTAGACACTTCCCATTTTGCATGGAGGGAAAATACTTTACTATTGCATATAATAGCCAAGGACCAAAGTGACCACTGTGTAACTACAAGGAACAAAAGAGAGGTCAGGTGCTCCATACAAACATTATATAACACTATGTATCAGCACATACATAAAAAGCTCACCTGTCCAGCATCAAGGCACCTCCTGTAGGTGAGTCCCTATCCGTGTGCTATATGTGTACACAGGAGGTCTGTATTAAGACACTCCTGCCATTTGAAAAGCCTGCAGCGGCCATTTTGAGGAGGGGTCAGGCTTCCAAAGTAAACTAACAGTAACAAAAAAACACACAAGGTCTTGCTTCATTTCAAATATATGAAATGTGTGCAAGTGTATGTATAAATGGAAGAGGTGCAGCCAAGGACCAAAATGACCACTGTTTAACTATAAGGAACAGAAGAAAGGTCCAGTGCTCCAAACAAACATTATATAACACTATGAGTCAGCACATACATAATAAGGAGGTTTAGTTCATAATATAGCTATACTGAGTTAAGTTCACCTCCTCAGCGTCAAGGCACCTTCTGTAGGTGAGTCCCTATCCATTTGCTATATGTGTAGGTACACTTGCCTATGTAAAATAATCTTAAGTCAGGGTTTCTGACTTTTTAAAGCTTCCATCTGGGAGAACTCGAAAGGGAAGCAAATGATCTCTGCAAGGTGGTGGGGCTTAATGACACGATTTATGCAAATTGCATCATTATGTTCTACCCCGTTAATCACTTCTGTAATTTGTAGAGTTCCAGGGGTGGGCGGGGCTTGGTGACATCCCTTGTAATGCTAGGGATTACAATAGTTATTGATTGCTGGTCGGGGCTTGTGGGAGTTTGCCGGCTCTCCTAGGATACCATGAGAACTGCCCAAATTTCAGGAGTCTCCCGGATATTCCGGGAGTGTCGACAACCCTGTCTTAAGTCTGGATCAGTCCCTATGACTGTGTATAAAAAAAAAATGTTAGAGATTGTAGAATAACATTGAAGTTTTTCTGAGGTAAATTTGCCATAGACATATTATTGTATGTACAAAATGCAAGGGAAATTTAACAGTAGAACAGCACTTAAACTTTCTAACAATTTTTTGTGTTTTCCTTGATATGATACCTACTAGGAACATATTGCGACAACACTCAAATATTTTCCAAAAACAAAACAGTCAAAGCCAAAACATAATGCTTGACTAGTCACCCAGCAATAAACAGCTGCAGTGGAAAGTAACTGGACTGATTTGTCCAGTTCTCAAAAAATCATAGGCCAATCCTAATCTAATAGTGGATTGAGAACATACAGAGAGGTTCCGCATGTGAGTGGATAGTAATCTCCCCCCACTCGTGTATGGAACTAAGGACTCTTTCGTGTCCATAATCCCCAGCTTATCTTCTCCGCGCATAAGTTTCAACTTGCGGACATGACAATCGTACGTAAGGGCTAAATCCAGATTTTGCTGTACAATTCTAATAGAAAGCCCTGCCCATCGTGCATATAATAAACTACACACAGAGGTCTAACACACCCCATTTACAGAACTGGTGGACAAACGGAAACAATATTCATACATCCAGCATTCTGATGCATATTCCAGTATTCAACCATAGTCATTTTCCACATGCTGCATACGGAAATTGGCTGTCGTTCTTAGTTGAGTATCTGAACCAGTATTAGTAAGAGGTACCCTCTAATTTACAGTTTAGCATAGCAAATACATTTAAACGGTTACAGAGCCTGAGAGAGAAGAGATAAGTATAGCGGAGTTAATGAGCTGTATTAAGGGAGAGGACATAGGACCTGATTCACACTTAAGAGTGAGTTAGGTGCATGCAGATGCGAACCTAACTTACTCTTCCAGACTCCGCCCCGCTTTCCCCCTTTTTTAGGTACCTTATCGCATTTACGGGTGCCATAGGGCTACCTTATCTAACCGGGCAATGTCCGTATGTAAGCTGCTAATCTAAATACCTCCCCCCTCCCACTTCTATCTAAAAATGCCCCAAGGCAGCATTACGCCTCCTCTTTTTATGGATATCGCTGCGTGTAGATAGCATAAATTACCTACTACGTATGCGCAGTAGGGAATTTTGGACACATATGCACTTAAGAAGCCACAGCTTCTTAGGTGTGAATCAGGTCCATAGTACTACTGATGGCAGTGAAAGAATTCAATTGCTGCAGATGGAAGTACTGACAATATGAAATGGATGCTGCTGGTGAATAGAGAATGATCAAGCCATGATCCTACTAATGTGTGCAATAAGGATCATCCTACACTATAGAGAGTGAATAGGTGGTGAAAACCCAAATTTATGTTTACCTGGGGCCAAGCACATTAAATCCAAATTAATATTCTAGCACCACCCACCTCTATTATGGTAAATCTCTATATTGGGTGTGGGCAACAGTCCGAACGGCTGATTTTCGAATCAGCCGTTTTCTCTCAACCAGTTGCGAACTGGCTGGGATTTTGATTACATATGCCTCGATGAGGCATTGCAATCCATCCATGGAGTACCAAAAGGTCCGTGCTCCGAAATACTAAGTAAAAAAAGTCACCACTCCTTTCCCTAATTCTAATCGTAACCCTCCCCTCTCACTACCCTGACCTTAACCCTCCCTTACTTGCAGCCTGAACCTAGCCCACCATCTCCCGCAGCCTTACCCTAACCCTCCTGCCCCTGCAGCCTGACCCTAACCCTCCATCTGATGCAGCCTGACCCTAACTTTCCCTCCCCTGCAGCCTGACCCTAACCCTCCATCTCCTGCAGCCTGACCCTAACTTTCCCTCCCCTGCAGCCTGACCCTAACCCTCCCTACTCCGCACAGAAATAGTTTACTTACCTGGCGATATCAGTGGCGGAGGTACGGCGAAGGATCTCGCCATTTCCAAAGGTGAATGGGTGAAGTATGCCGAACGGCATACTCACCCATTCTAAAAAAATATATAGAAACTCTGCATGATCCGAAATAGGGACATCCAAAAAGGAACTTTCGGATGTTCCAATTTCGGTAAGCAGAGTTTCTTAGTGGGGATTGACAACGTCTATATTTATCCCAAATATTCAAGCTGCCACGTTTTTGATAGGTTCACATTTTAAAGAATAATACGAACCTATCAAAACAGTTATAACCCTCCTAATGTTACTTTGTGACTTTGGACCTGATTCACACTTAAGAATCTTCTTAAAATAAGAACTTAAAGTCACTCCTGGGCTAAACCATGTTGATTGCAGGGAAGTCATATTGTTGCAAACAGTACTAGTGTTGGGAGGTGATATTTCCCAGCCCAAGTCTAAATAACAGTGTAATAGTAAAGCTGGTCAGTATTTGTTTTCAGTAAGCAATTCAAAGTTGTATTCCTGCATGCAAAGAATACAATTAACTTGATTCCCCCCCAAAAACAACATGGTTTTGCCCAGGAGTAACTTTAAATTCTTATTTTAAGAAGATTCTTAAGTGTGAATCAGGTCCTTTATTTCTACAATCCCCTGGATTAATAACAGCAGTTATTAAAATTATCACTTAGTGAATTATCAAGTCCCCTTATGTTTACACATGTTATACATTATCAAGTCCCCTTATGTTTACACATGTTATACACTAGCCAAAAAGCAGTCCAGTTTCTTCAGAAAGTCTAAGAAGATCAGAGCAAATATGAACAAGGCAAAATAAACAAAAACATATATTCTACAAAAAGTACAATGCTTATTACAAAAAAAGATCAATATAAGGTTGCAAGACTAAACAGAATAAAAATACATATGATCAATTTAAAACAAAATGGAGAAATAACAGAAAATGATCACCATTGTAGAGATTAAATCTGGGCTAGAGGCTTAGCAGAAATTTTGGATAATCCCACCAGACTGACAATCTGGACCTCACATTGAACCATCCTGAGCCTTTCTTTCATTCCATATTTAAAGACACCTTACCTAACTATCTCTCTTCCCCCTGGCAAAGAGAGGTGATCGGTCAGCAGGCTGTGACCTCAGTATAGGCTGGTCTGAGATTCTGGGACTTCTGATCTGATTTGGATAACTCAAACCATAAAACCATATTTCTGCCACTTAGTGGTTGTACCACTTATACAAAAATAATACTCACATTCCTGGCTTTATGAGGGATGTTGGGCTACCAAACAACAGGTAGCTAGCATGTGTACAGGACAGGACATTTCCCAGAGTGACTCAATCTCCCGCAGTGCAAATATTACTCATGTGTGTGCTTCACGTCTCTAAGAAATTAGGAGTTCCCCTCAGCACTAGAAATATGAATTTTTCCCAAGTATTATATTTTCCTTTGATCTTACTCCATTTGATTGTGTAATCTCTAGAGATCCACTGAGCTGTATACCCCCTGGGGTGCTCTAGTCTCTTGTCTGCAAAGTATCTTTTGGAGCCAGTTTAAAGTGTGAATATTTTCTAACCATTTTCTTTCTCTGACACACTCTAGAGGGGCATTTGGCTTTTTAGCCAGACCCCTTGCTAGGAAGACAAATGTGTTCAGCAAATGTGATCAGTAATATTTCATAACAGAGGGTAAATTGAACATGTGAAATGTTAACCCTAACAATTATTCCATATCTTTTCCTGACACAAGTGTGTGGGTTACCAGTGTGAATGGCCCTTTTTCAAAAGGGCTAGTTCCAAACTGGCTGGGACCTTGCAGAGGCAAAGCAATCGATCCCTGCAAGAGAAAAAACAGTGGGATGGATCCAGAACTACGCCCGTCTTCCATAGACGGACGTAATTCAATGAACAATAGCTACTGTGCATGTGTAGTTGCTATTGTACGGAATCTGCATATTGTTTCGATACGTAGATTGCATATATGCGGTCTAAAAGACCGCATATACGCAATCTACGTATCGAAACGATACGCAGATTACGTACAATAGCTACTACGCATGCGCAGTAGCTATTGTTCATTGAATTACGTCTGTCTATGGAAGATGGACATGGTTCTGGATCTACCCCAGTGTTGTCAATGATAAGTATACCCTTACCCTAATCCTCCCCTTCCATTACCCTAACCGTAACCATCCATTGCCGGCAACTAATCCTAATACTCCCATCTCTACAGCCTGACCCTAAGACTCCCTGCCCAGCAGCCTAACCCAAAGACTCCCCTGCCCACAGAATAACCCTAATATTCCCCTACCTGCAGCCTGATCTTAAGACTGTCCTTCCATTACCCTAACTCTCCCCTTCCATTACCCTAACCCTCCCTTTCCCATAAACTTCCCAGAGAGTGTTACTCATCTCTCCAGTCGGTGCAGCAGATCTGCAGTGGGTGCAACAGCATTTCTGATAAATGAATGGGTAAGAATGCCGATCAGCATACTTACCTATTCTGACATTTTTTTAAAAATCACAGACACTTTTTAAAATAGGGACACCCGAAAATGAGCTTTCAACTGTCTCTTCTAAAAGCACCATTTGTGGTGGCGATTCCCACTGGAAAAACAGATAAATCCAGGGACCAGATATGGTTGGCACAGTAATTCTGTTCCAGGGGTTGCAAATGAGGGGTTAAAATGATTTCCATACTGTTTCTGCATGAAAGTCAGCTCAGCTCAGATATTTCAGCAATAGAGTATTAGTACCCTTATTGTAAAATTTATATAGATCCCCCTCCCATCTAGTGTACACACTATATGCTTCCCGCCCTGCCCTGTCCTGTCCCATCCTGTCCCGCCATTGGAAAGATCTATGCTGGAAGTTTGTTGTGTGCACATGGTCAGCGACCAAATGTAGGTGTTTTCCACTCGCAAAAAGCAGAAAAAAAACCTACTGTCACACATTGCGGCAAACGCCGCCGGACTTACCCACGGCCACGCTCCTCTGACTCCATCGGCGTGCTGCGGTCCTGTCTGGAGGGAGCTTCGGCTCATGGGTGCCGCCATGACAGTCCGTGGCACATGACTGCCAAGCACCAATCGGGCCTCAGCAGCCACAGCCATGTGACACACATGGCCAATCAGCCCTTAGAGAGGGCTATTTAAACCCAGCCAGAGCTCTCTTCTGTGCCAGATCTACTTTGTCACAGAAGGAGCCTGGTTTCTCATTTCTGCCTGCATCCAGCCTGCAATCCAGCCTGTTACCAAGCCTGCAATCCAGCCTGTTACCAAGCCTGCAATCCAGCCTGCAATCCAGTTCTTGCAATCCAGTCCTTGCAATCCAGTCCTGTAAGTCCAGTCCTGCAGTCCAGTCCTGCAGTCCAGTCCTGCAATCCAGTCCCGGATATCTACCCGACTTCAGTCCGTGGTTCTTCTTGATCCCTATGCGCAAGCATTACCTGAGGGCCCCCTGTTTCATCTTTAGAACCCCGACTCCGCCCTCTCTCCAACCCACAGTTGTCCCCGAAACTACCAAGGCCGTGATACCTACATTATGTTCGTCTAGATCTAGTCGAATAACTCTAACAGTTGTAACAGCCCATTTATGTCATCACCTACAAAATATGTCAATATAAGTAAAGTTTAGTCATTGTTTGAAGAAAAAAAAATCCATCTATATAATCTAAATATCATTTTAGTATTTGCACATTGGATTGCTGTTTTCTTATGGTTTACAATAGAAAAATAGAATTATTTTTAGAAACAATTATTATGCTTTTTTTTAATAGTAAGACTGTCGAATATCTATTAAAGAATTGACGTATATCACCTGCTAAGGGGTTGTTTAAAAATGAAGTTATTTAAAAATGCGTGTCTTTTTTTTTTACATATTTTTATGAAGTGAGGTCACAGTGTATTGTTGCATGTGTACCGAATTAATAACTATCTGTGACAGCCACCGTATATTTCAATTATAAGGAATAAGATGCTGCTCTTTTATCTAGAGTTATAAAATGCTAGGAAAATGGTTCTAATATAAAAAGAAAGATCTTAATAGGTAAAGGATTGGCAGTGCTTTAAACAGGAGCAATCCTTCTCCATAGTAATGTGCTGATATCTTGCCTGATGTTGTCCTGGGAAAAGATTGGAAAGAAAGACCATCATTGTGAATGAAACGTATCCATCCTTGACTTGATAAAGGAACAAAATCAACAGAACAGCATGACTATATGAAAAGGCTTTGGCACAGTCTGGGACTTACCATGCACTTTAAATGCAATATTTAATCTCACAGCAGCATTGCTGCTACGCATAGGCTCCAAAGAGTGGTCTTACAGACAGACACAAGCAGAGTATTAGCACTAGACAGAAGCTTACGGCATTAAAAGACTTGTTTCTGTTAGGGATGGATGATTGATACAGTGATATCTGGACTGTCTAACAGACAGAATGGCTATGCCTAGATCAGAGGAAGAGGATTGCCAGTAGCAAACACATAGCATAGCATTTCAGTTGTGCTTAACACTGATTGCTTGTGACAATAACCTTCTGGTTAAAAACAATAGCTTGAATCCATAGTCACTGAGTTCTGAATTAAATTTAAGAGCTGAGTTTAGGTGATCACCAGTTGTACATTGAGATGAATTTGAAGGTATGAATAAAAGGCACTCATTTTGAACACATTGGTTCATATAATAAACTAATACAGAAGAATGTATGAAAATGCTGCCAATCTGTATAGCGGGGTGTGGGGGGATGTCCGGTGCCTATCCAGTATGGCTCCAGGATGCACCGCATCCCCTCGCGGAGCAGGTCGTGCCGGCCCTGCATGAGAGGGGTGTGCGTAGGGGAGTGCACAGAGGGCACGCTAGCATAAGTATGCAGCATAGTAAAAGCGTAGCTCTGGATCAGGCCCTTGGGCAATGGACTATGACATTAAAACCAATGGAGGAAATAAACGAATCTATACTTTCTGTCTAATCTTGATTTCCCGCATGTTAATTTATTATTTGCAAGGAATAAGTAGGTAATCAAACATTCAGAGTTGTTAAGGATTTTTAAATGATAGATCAGGTATACAGAAGCCTTGTTGTGTCTGGGGAGCAGAGGACATGCAGTTTCCCCATTTAACTACAATTGATTAGTTACATTAAATGCCTTTGATATACTAATTACTGTGAGATTATAGGCAGGTTACATAAAGAGAGCCACAGATCCTAAATACAAAAAGTTTCTGTCCACCTCATCCAGGATAACTAAGATCTATTTTTGGGTCACCAGTTATCAACCACAGAAGCAAGGTGCAGGTAAAGGTTGTTGACTGAAGTTTTCTAAATGCTGCTATTATATGAGGAATAACTTTCCAGAATAACATTTTTTTAGACAGTACCAATAACAGTGATCCACTCTGCCCTCTTGCCAGCAGTAGCACAAAAGCAATCAAATTAACCATAGAAAATTATATCACTGAGATGATTATATTGACAGACTGCATTCCAAAGTATTGTCCAAATAACTAGGGTGAATTTTAAAGGGCACATAGGCGCTGATGGACACTAAGGTTCAAGAGGGCTCCAATAAATAAACTTTTATTATAATAAGGTACAATAATGGGTGGGGTTTATTTTTTTTTATTAACCCTGGGCTCCATTCTGGGCTTAGTTATGCCACTGGTGAACGTCAAGCCAATGTATGATTTTATACTGGGCATGATCAAAACTGAAGCGCATGCATTCTCTTC
>WWET01002618.1:107239-140274 GCA_011038615.1 Limnodynastes dumerilii | reverse complement strand
TAGCTGAAAGGGAGTGCTGTCTCATGAATCTGCAGATATTTGTAACTAATTCTCTGACTTTTATTTTATTATTATTGTTGTTTATTTATAAGGCTCCACAAGGTGTCTGCAGTGCCGTACGAAATACAACAAAATATAGAGCAGACATACATACAGGGACAGCATAGTACATATTAAATGCAATATGAGTATGAAAATATCACAAAATTACAATAAATGTAGAAAGCACAGAACGCAGGGCAAAATGCGAGGTGTCAAGCTTGGAAGATCAGGGGGCAGGGGATAGAGCGCAGTGAAAGGATGAGAGGGAGCCACTAGGTGGGGACGGGGTAAAAGGGTAGCAGAGGGGAACAAGAGGGTACGAAGTGAGGGGGGAGCGGTGGAGGAAGTAACAACACTAGGATGGAGGGCCCTGCTCACGTGAGCTAGCACACTAAGTGGGAGGGAAGAACTTACAGAAGACATAAGGAGGGGGAAGTAAGTGGACTGCTGGTGTGAGCGGAGGAGAGGGGGAAGGAATAGAAGGAATAGTAGAAGGATGCAGTGAGGATGTTAAGTGGAGGAGGGGTAGGCTAACCTTAACAGGTGCATTTTGAGTGAATGCTTGAAGACCTGCAATGTGGGCGAGATTCTGACTGAAGAAGGGAGGTCATTCCAGTGCAAAGGTGCAACACGGGAGAAGTCTTGGATACAGGCGTGAGATGTTGTGAAGAATGAAAGAGGACACGGATGTGTGGTATAAAGATAAGTGAGGAGTCAAGGATGACACCTAGTCAGCGAACTTGAGGGGATGAGGAGACAGAGGTGTCACCAATGGTTATCGTGATTGAGGGTGGGGAGAAAATCCTAGGGGAGGAAAAACAATAATTTCCGTTTTGTCCATATTCAGCTTGAGGAAGCATTTGGCCATCCATGTGGATAGGGATGCAAGGCACCCGGAAATCTTAGACAGAAGAGAGGGGTTGAGGTCAGGGGAGGAGAGGTAAATTTCAGTGTCATCAGCGTAGAAGTGGTAGTTGAAACCAAAGGTGCTAATGAGGTTACCCAATGAGGAGGTGTAGAGGGAGAAGAGGAGTGGGCCAAGGACAGAGCCCTGGGGGACACCAACAGGTAGTGGAGAGGGGGAGGAAGATGAGCTAGGGGTGGAAACAGAGAATGTGCGGTCAGAGAAATAGGAGGAAAACCAGGAGAGAGCAGTGTCAGTGAGACCAAAAGCGGAGCGGAGAGTTTGAAAAAGAAGAGGATGGTCAACGGTGTCAAAAGCAGCTGACAGATCAAGAAGGATAAGGATGGAGTAGTGGCCCTTGGATTTGGCAGATAACAGATCATTGGTCACTTTGGTAAGGGCAGTCTCAGTGGAATGGAGGGGCCGGAAGCCAGAATACACCAGGTCAAGCCCTATAGCAACACAATTGGCACACAAGTTTTGGCCTATTGTGAAATCGGACAAGGGAATGAGATCCTTATTATCAGTGAGAATCATGCTATGCTATAGACAGAGCTCTAATATCAAGGACCGGATAATGAAAAAGGATATCACACAGATGGTATCTAAACCTGTGGCGTTCTTCAGTAAATCACCAAGGTGTTATAAATGCCTTAACTGTCTGACTTGTCGGTCCTTGGAACCCGGAAAATACTTTGTGCATCCATCTGCAGGGAGAAAGTATCCAATCAAACATGTTCTAACGTGTACCACAAGATTCATTGTGTACATGCTGAGGTGCCTGTGTGGTCTTAGTTACGTAGGTAAGATGAGGAGGACTCTACGTGAAAGACTAGCACTACACCGTTCGGATATTCAGGCAGCAATAACTACGGGACATTCTGAGCAACCAGTTGCTCAACACTTTTGCAATGCTGGTCATTGTCTCCCTGAGTTGCAGTGTAAAATCATTGACCACATTCCGTGGTCCCCGGGGGGGGACAGAGATATGGCCCCTTTATAATTGGAGTCCAGATGGATTCATACCCTGGGTACAGTAGCACCTGGTGGTTTGAATGAGGTGTTGTCCTTATCTTGCTTTCTAGCAAATTAACTTAGTTGAAGGGGCTTTATGATTCGGTGGGTCTAACTCTGGCCAGTCAATATGGTTAATGGTTGCTTTGGGGCATGAAGATTGCAGTTGATAAATTTTTTGTGGATATTTAATTAAATTGATTATCTTGTGTAATTGACTGCGCTGCATGCAGGGGCCAGGGATATAGGGTTTGAACTGTTCTCTACATCGTTATTGTTTGTTTGATATATGATGAGGCATTTGGACTGACACTTAACAGGATGCGGTGGAACTGGTTTTAATCAATGGGTGCTATTGTCACTAATGTATATCTTCTTTTGTCAGAGACCACAGCAGATGCAGCATTTCCCGCAGCTGCGCTAGATGGCCACTGTCAGTAAGGAATGGGCATGCAGGCTGTTGCGCCTGGTTACCAGGGAAAACATGCAGCGGGTCCGGATTGGAAGTCAGGGGCGGCGCTGGTAGGGAGCTCCGTCTGTATCGCGGTTTTGTTTTGCACATGGGGATGGTGGTAAGTGCCTTCAGGCAATATGTCTGTATGTATAAATATGTGTAAGATGTCATAATCTGTTTGTGTGTCCCTGGTGAAAGGGAGATTGTATCTCCCTGAAACGTTGGAGTAAATAAGGAATTTTTGGAGTCTGAGAGTGCCTCATTTCTTCGTACTTTGTGTTCACATCCTCACATCCTCATCCTTCACACTTAACATACATGCATGCAACACACACATACACACACACATTACACACAACATACATGCATTACACATACACAACATATATACATAACACACAACATACATACATACATACATACATACATGCATACCTTACACTCACACATAACATAATGTACATGCATGCATTACACTCACTCACATATAATATAATATACATGCATGTATTCACCCACACGTTACATGTATGCATTACACTCAAACACATAACATTATATAAATGCACCACACACACATACACTTATAACTGATGACAGTGAGGAGCCAGTAGTCAGTAGCCTGGCCCGCAGTGACAGTAAATGGATCTACTTACAGTTACCAGGGGGCAGTTCTAAACAAAGAAACAGGCAGCCAATTGTTAGGCTACCTGTTGCTGAATGGGGTTGAGGCAGTGTCATGATTGGCTGCCTGTTTTTCTGGCAACTCTAAACCAGCAACTCTAACTCCTGCCTGTCTCCTAATGATTATTGAGCAGCTGCTGCCTCAGTCAGTGGCCCGATTCTGACACAGTGCTGCGGAGGCCTCTCAGGGGAAGTGTGTTATGAGAGGCCTCCGCAGTGCAGAACCTGAGCTGGACCAGTGAAATGGATGCAGAAGCTGCTAAAAAATCAGTTGATCTGCTGTCCCCAAAAAAATAAATTACACTTATCGATGAGGTGGCCTCATTAGGACACCGGCCTAGCGGGAAACTTCTTGGTAAGGCCTGTTACCAATCTGCCTCTGCCCATCCGCCTTCGTCCACATCTATGTACAGTACTTTGCAGTCAGTAGTTACACTATATTTAAATTAGCAAAATGGAGAGTTTAGTGCTGCTGCAAGCGCAGTAGTAGGTTGGATTTCCTCATTAATATAAAATGCAACCAACATAACAAATTATCTGCTCTTTACATTGTGTTAATTTAAGTGAGTGGTATAGTCAGTCGGTTTTGATTGATCAATTATAGAGAAAAAAAAAGTACTCAAATGGTTGTGCTTAGGCATAATAAAGAGAAGGAGCCTGGAGTGAAAAGAAATCTTTGTAATACTGAAAACTGGTACATTTTGTTAAGGTTTTATATGCCAAGCATAATGCAGAACATTTAATAACTGTGTTCTATCATTATCAGTCTGTTAGTAAGCAATTAAAGGAAAAATATTTTTAAAAAGCCAGACCAGGGGCCATACCTGTAGAAATGACTCTGAGAAAACATATCAATGCATATTAGAAGCATAAGTCTTGAAAAGTTCAATCTTATGGCAGCAATTTATATTTTGTTATATTTGTTGCTCTCCTATTGCTATGCGGAAACAAATGTGTTTAGTGGCACCAGCATTAATCTGCAGTCTTACATTTTCTCCTGATGCCACTGCTGTTTATTGCAGAATTTACAGTAATCATAATATGTCATATTCAGTGCATTATTGTGAATACCACACCACAATGAAACCTTCCAGATAATCATATTCTAAACTGTTGCCATGGCAATGGATACTCAAAGTCCTGTGGGAGACAGTTCCCATCAGTATCAGATACATGTTATGCATGTTTAGAAGCTCACATCTACTTTGCTGTTTTTTTTCATCGGATCTTCAAATTTCTTTTCCATTCCTTATACTTCTCTCAGTGTTAGTCATGGTTACTGTTTCACTGTTATAAAAGATAAAAAGGAAAATACAGTAGTAGCTTATATGTAAAAGCAAATAAAGGTTGCTTATTAATTATTATTATTATTATTATTATTATTATTATTATTTGGATCTGATCCATTTTTATTAGGTGGCAAAGGATTGATTTAGATTGGAATGTATGCCAAATATTGTATACACAAAGTGTACACAACTGTAACTATTCAGACTAGTACACAATACACAGCTATGACTGACTGTGCTCTAGGAGCACAGAGGACGGAAGAAGCAGCCAAACATAACCCATTTATAGTAAACCTAAACCAAACCTTAATAGTTGCTTAACGTTTCACATATTTTTTCTGAGGTGTAGCAGGGGGAAGGAGGAGGGAGGTTTCAGCAGCAGCAATTGTACCTACCTGCTGCTTAAATTTAGGCAGCCAATAGATGGAGCCTGGAGACAGACAGTCACAGGACTTCAGAAATGATGTTCTGCGATTGGAGCCGCTAAGGAAACTGTTCTATAATATTTACACAGCAGCCAGCATAGAGTCTTTCTGATTCTATTGCAGCGCTGCTGAAACTGCAGCGCAGAAGAGACTCACGACCTCTAAATCTCACTAGACAAAGAATATTCCCCAGCTCTCACAGACATTAGGCTCAGCATGGAAGATCTGTCTGTCAAAGTGGCACTTTTACATTAAGTTTTTAATACTGAGAAACACTACTATGGGTTATTTAATGTAGTACATATGTTTTACCCAAAATTAAAAAGTACATATACTATTATTAAAAATACATACTTTAGTGTTACCCATTAGTAATAATAAAGATCATTATTAACAGTGGATGAAACTACTTTAGGTAATTTTGTAATACCAGGTACTGCACACTAGTGGTGGTCATTGTTAATAATTGGAGTAAAAAACTGTTTTCCTCATCATTAATAAATACAGACCCACTGTAGTTGTATCTAGTGTTAGAAAAAGACACACAGTAGTTTTCTCGGACCACCAGTATTAAAAAAGGTATACAATGCTTTAACCATTTTTAATAATAGTTTTTTTATTAATATATTTTTAATAATGGATGAAACTATGTAAATATGAAATTTTTATTCATAAGGATATGATTATGCCATTTTTATTAATGGATAAATTTAATGTGGGTAACTAATAATGGATATAACCAGCATGGGTTACTAATAATGATGGAAACAGTTTTCTGCAATATTAAAAAATTATATACTGTATTTTTATCCAGTAATATCTATTACATACAGTGGTTTTAGGGTTACGTGCTCCGCCACATACCCACATTTTAAAAACACACACTGATGACAGCTAATTGTCAGCTGTGTTATGAATCTAACTACCGGTTGGTTTTCGCCTGAGCCCCTGATGGTGGGGATGGTCTTGGCTGCACCCCAGTAGCAGATTACAGAGGACAGATTACAGATTACAGAGGACAATCCCAAGCTAGATAGAGAGACAAGAAGGCCTGGAGTTAATAACAGATGTCCACACAGGCTAGGATTCTAGGGAGAGTACATCTGGAGCAGAACTATATAATAATGGCCACAGATAGTACAGATTACATACAGACTCAAACGGAGCACAGGGCAGAGAGTATGCAAAGTGAGTACAACAGAATGAGTACAGGTAGACTTTCACAAACAGAAAGGTGCAGGAAACCACCAAAAACACAATACACAGATGAACAAAAGTAGAAACAGGCAGACTCGATAAACTGACAGGTGGTAGTAGTTAGAGTAGTACAGATAGAAGCACCAAATACAGCAGAGCACAGGAGAGCATAGATAATAAACAGACAGACCCAAGAAACAGGGGCACTCACTCAGCTCGTACATGCAGGAATCAGAGGAATGGATATATTGGAACAATTAACAAGACATAGAAGTAGCACTCAGAAATTACAGGATTAGAACTGATATCAAAACAGGAGCATGGACAGGAACACTAGAAACTATAAGTTATGACCAGGAAGGAGACTATCAACTGACAGCTATTTAAGGGGAGAGCCACATCCCCATCGGCTGCTGAATACACACAGCCAAATCCTTAGCTCGGGCATCCCAGCTGCAAGGTAATCAGCTTAGCAAATAGGAATGCTGCAGGGGAAACAAGAACCAGAGTACCTTGTGTGATAAAGGAGCACATCACATGGAGGAAATAAAGTCAAGTTCTTTTATTTTCTAGCAGGAAGACAGCATAACAGGTCAGCAACATCACCAACAGCAAGTTGTTCTTGTAGTGTAGCATACAAGTGTCACAGCATAGTTCACACGACTCTTTAGGTGTTCCAGTGGTCCCTATCATACTCCAACCCTTTGGCAGCTATTCCACTGTCAAGAGTCCTGACCCTCTGTCTTTGAAACACTTATATTAGGAGAGCACAGGTGCTGTTGATTAGCCCAAGCCTGATCACACCCAGGTTCTCTACTGCTGCTCTAAAACCTGGTCAGGATTCTCCAAATTATACCCATGCGGAGATATGCTGTCTCTGTTACACTCCACATTACTTTCATGTGGAGGTATGCTGTCTCTGTCACACTTGCTATAGTACAATGGTAACATTATACTGCAGCATGTAACAGACTGGGGTTAGACAGTGGGAAGGGGGTGGATGCAAGAAGGGGAGATTAGGGTTCGGCTGCGTGGAGGTGATGGCACTTAGAAGGGGAGACTTACAGTTAGGCTGTGGGGAAGAGAGTCTTAGGGTTAGGCCGCTGGGAAGGGAGTCTTAAGGTTAGGCTGCTGGGAAGGGAGTCTTAGGGTTAGGCTGCAGGGAAGGGGGGGTTAGGGTAATGGAAGGGGAGAGTTAGGGTAAGAATTAGCATTAGGGTTGGAGTTGACATAGGTCTGCGGTAGGGCAGGCATTTCTGTGCAGCTCCCTCTTCAGAAATGGAGAACCACACTCATAGTTTTATATTGTATTAGAAATTGAATATAGTTGTTTTCCCCTTTATGCAAAAACTACATACTGTAGTTAAAAGTATTTTTCCATTTTCGTTTCTCAATTTCAAATCCTGCCCATATCCATCAGCCAAAAGTCTCTGTTCTGTTCAATCCATTATCAGTCGCAAAAGGATGCAGCTGATATGCAGATATATCTGAGTGTATGTCCTGTATATTTTTATATCTAAGTTATAAATAACATAATAACAATTATAAATAACATAAAATGTTGAAAGCAGTACAGAATGGCTTAAAATGTGTTTTCTTAGTGCCCAATCAGAATCCACATAATCAGAATCTTTGTGTAATGCAGGTACTGATGCTTTATTCTGCTATTTCTTTTTATTGTGGCACAGGGCACTATGTTTATATGTGTGTAATGGACAATTAAAAGTGGGATAATCTCTTCTGTAATCTTCATGTTAGACAATATTCTACAAGTACTAATATTTAAATATTTTTAAAAAAAGTACTTTATTTTGCCAATGTTTGTAAGCTATCAATAGATGTTCTAGATAGGACATTAGCCAAGACTTTAATAATTATCTGTATAAAGCTTATTTTTCCATGCAAGTCAAAATTATTCACAAAAAAATGACCTAGAGATATTAATCATCCCTCTGTAATTTCTTAGTTAGTTTTTTTTTTTTTTAACCATGTTAACATAAATCTACATAGTTAACCTATAGGTACAAACTGTCACACACTGTTCTCAGTCATTTACATAGTGCCATGTGGCAATGCACATGTAGGGGAGACTGCCCAGCTACCTGTCTCTTTTTATGACAGAAATCAGATGATTACAACCACTTGATTAATACTCTCCCTATTTCATCTGGGCTATTTCAACCTGGTCAGTCATTCTGCACATGACAAAAACTTATATTTGTTTCCAGTGGACTTGCATTGTGTGCTTCCTGGCATTTACTGCTTCATAGCTAGTAACAAACTATAAAACATGTAACCAGGGTGCAAAGCTTAAAGGGGCACCAGTAAGTTAATATTTAAGGTTAAATTGATTTGGAATTCAGGGTCTGGGGGCACCATTTTTCCTTTTTGCCCCTGGTGCTAAAATTTCTAGTTATGGCTCTAGATTTCATACCTTTAGGTTGGTAGTGACAATGCCAACTTGGATGTATCTGCTGATACAGATAAAATATGAGATAAGATATGTTTTGCTACTTTGGGTGATGTTTTGTCCTGTAGATACATCATGCAGAATAACATTAGTGCTTAAGATTCTAAGGTCCTGAATCAATTAGAATCATGCACCGCGTTAATTCCTGTTTTAGGTTACCCGGGTTGACCACATACCAGGGAGTAGAGTTTAACTGGGGCCTGGTCTTCACTGGGGGCCACTGATGTTGGGGATAGTCTGGGCTGCAGGATACCCAGCAGGTTGCGGCCCCCAGTGGCAGCTCCTGGAGTAGTAAGAAGGGTTTGGGAGTCGGACACCACGACAGGACATAACACAAACAGACAGGACTGGAATGGACCACACAGAGACCAACACTGAGTAACACCAATACCAAACAGGACAGGGGAACAGAATCAGGATGAAGGAGCCAACAACATAAACCCACATAAGTATCATGTCCAGAACACAGACAACAGATTCAAGGAGATGACTGGGACAGGTACTGGGAGAACAGGGCTGGTGTAGTGGGGCAAGATCATAGGAGGATAATACAGACACAAGGTAACAGGGAATGCATACGCATAAACAGATAAGGGCAGAGGTAATGAGCCATGGTCAGAGAGATAAACACAATGGAGAGAGAAAAGCAGGAAACCAGGTAATAAACACAAATAACAGGGCTGACCAGAGGTAATGGACAGATATAACAAATGGCAGGACAAGAAAAGACAAGAGCATAGATATCAGAATGACAATAAGGCAACTGAACAGCAAAACAGAGCAAGAAACAGACAAGGAACAGAGCATGAACCAGACAAGAATTCTGCTGAACAATCCAGAAGCGAACAGACAAAATGGCTAGAGCATGCAATATCACCAATATCGCTCTGGTTGGTCAGAATCCTGGCTGTTAGGCAGCAGCTGAGAGCTATTAATCAGGCAAGCACCTGGAGTGGCTTCTGCAGGCCTTTCTGAGCTAGAGTATTCCACTTTACAACCAGGGGAACAGAAATGCAACTAGCACAGAGGGCTACATTCTGACTGCTCAAGCAGCCAGGAGTAAAAAGTTTGTGCTGCTGCTAATATTACAGCAGCACATAACATCTTGTCTATCACGGTACCCTATTTTTATGTGCACCTCTATAAGGTGTTTATACAAAAAAAAAAACAAAACGCACAATTAACTTATTTTCAATCTCTGAATCAGGGTCTTGATTAGCACTAAAAGAGGAAAGACCCCTTTTAGGAGGGACTACTATGGTGTACAGAGCAATAAAACTTAGACTACAAGAAAGCTACCAGAAAATTAAATCATTTTTAAGCTACAGTAAATTGGAATTTTTCCCTCATAGCCATGGAATGTACATACTCAGTTCTCAGTAGTAAAGCAGGTACCTTTTGCAGACAAATCGAAAGTTCACAAGGTGATCATCACAGAAATGAATCCATTTTATAACATAATGGTGTTTGTACAAGTCTTTGTGTATCAACCTCATGAAGCAAGATAGCTGATTTGAAGAAAATTGTTTTGATGCAATATCACTGTTATGCTATAGTTTATACAGCAAGTAAATGCAATCTGTTTAGGTAAAATCAATAATAACCTTTATTATTTTGCTGATGTGTCAGCACATGGACTTGTAGTGCAATAACAAGATCATTGATAACATTTTAATATATTGTGCAAGGTGCGTATTTTTCTTGTTAAGCAAAAAAAAAAACTGATATTGAAAAAAGTAAAATGTGAGAAAACAATGAATGCAACATAAAAAAAGTAAGAAACAGCTCATTCCTTTCACATGCAGTGATAATTCAAACAAACAAACAAAACAAGATCATGTTGGTTATTTCTGAGTAGGCTATGTAAATTTGGAAGTATTTGTTTGTCACTGCATATCATTTCTTCTGCAGTGGTATGAATGATGCTCTGCTTACATGCCATGCAGTGCAAGACTATTGGTAAACAAACGGGTTTAATACATACTTCAGTATGACTCATAAACAAACTCCTGCTATCTTGACATACCATACTGCATATTTGTATACACTGTACATGCAGTTTTATATAATACATAAAAGCTTGACTTGAACATAAAAACTGAGCACATTCCATGCATAATTGAAGAGCAACATATATTTTAAATGACCATCAATGATATACATTGCTTTGCCTTACAAATTGTAGCTCACAAATCTAATTTCATTAATATCACTGTCACATAAACTAATTAAAATTGATAATTAGAAGAAGATACCACACTGCGCACAAATTAAATTAAACTTAATTAAAAGGCCACAATAAAATTAAATACAGATCTGAGCGTACGTCAGCTAGCTTGATTTGCAAGTGCACATTCTCAGAAGTGAGAAGCACTCATATGGGGTTTGATCCACTCCTAATTTACACACGCGGCATGCGTAAATTTGGCTGTGGGAGCGTAATGCGCATGCACGTGGCAGATGTTACGCATTGTAACTCTGATTGTACATAACTTGTACATAACTCTATACAATAGGGCGTGACATCCCTATGCAAACTGATTAAACGCATTGTGGGCAGAGGGAGGCATTTAAATTGTACAGTGGAAAAAAACATATAAAGCAGCGCAGAAGCTCAGATGCAATAAGAAACAAAATGGAAAGATGCTTGTGCTGGAAGATTAACCAACGCTGGCATTAAACTTAGTACAATTTAATATAGCAAAATTAAAATCAATATCACATACAAAAATATATATGTATTAATGAAAAACTTGCTTTAGAAATTGACCATGAATGAATGGTCAATTTCTAAAGAAAGTTTATTATTAATAAATATATATTTTTGTATGTGATGTTTTATTGATTTTCATTTTATTGTATCACATTGTACTAAGTTTAATGCCAGCGTTGGTTATTCTTCCATCACAAGCATCTTTCAATTTTGTTTCATATTGCATGTGAGCTACTGCGCTGCTTTATCTGTTTTTTCCACTGATTGATTTTAGCGGGCTTGGCCCTGCAACTTGCAGCTGCGTTGTATCAGCCAGTGAGAGCGCTGACACCTTCTTTTTTCTTTTTTCTATTTAAATTGTAAAGTATGGGCTTGGTTAGGTACTTATGTACGACAAGGCATTGCGTATGACCAGAGATATGCAAAGAAAAGTTAAGGTAGGGCTCTGAACATGTAAGTCAGCTAAGCTACGCATGTGAGAGGGGAGTGCATTATCCTTAGTTGCACATAACTTAGGTACGATTGCATACGTAAGACGATCTTAAGACTGGATAAGGCCCATGGCAATGAATCGACTTGCATGTTGAAGGGCATTCCATGGGCGTGCATGGGTGGAGGCACGTAGCCAATAAGCTGCTTGACACCCCCCCAAAACTGCTCCTGATCCACATCAGAGCACATCCTGCTTTGTGCTCCAGATATTTGCACTTGTTTCCATCCAATGTTTAAACACATCAACATATTTTACCAAGTAAAAACTCAACAGCCCCCCATAATTTCTTATGTACAAATAAACACACTTAACACTTTTTATTTTTTGGATCACAAGTGCATTTTGTAAAAAAAAAAAAACCTTTTTACCATAATGAACATAATTGCAGTCAACCACCCTGGTATACATAATAATAACCCCTGTTGTATGTGGCAGCATTGAAAAGATATTAAAGGCATAAAGCTTTGTAAGAAAAAAAAAAGAAAAAAAGTATACGTTACGGAAAAAACTTCTGCAATTACTTTAACCATCCAATTTCTCTTCTCATACATTCACAGTAAACACGCTAATGGATTTGTCTGTGCATGTATGGCAGATGATAATTATAATTGCATAAGTCTCCTTATCATTGATTTTATGGAAAAATAAGTGCATCCAAATATGAATTACTGTACTGCCAAGTGCATTGATATATTTCCAAAAACTTCTAAAACTTTATTTGACCTCTACTCTGCATGCGTTGGTCACTAGGGTGCCAAATATGTCATACGCACCTCAAAATGCCAAGGGGAAGAAGATTTTCTTGTACTGAACTAGATTAACTTGCCCGATTGTGTTCCTGTGCCCTAGACACCAGAATAACCATTGCATTTGCTCTCAGTTTCTGAGAGTTCAAACAGGATTCAGCACATAGTGGGTAGAGAGAGGAAAGTGACCCAGCTCCATCAGCGCTGGAGTGATTTATACTGCTGCCAGTCCAAGCTTCTCAAGGAACTTTGTTGTCAAATTCGTAGATGCAGACAACAAAGTAAATACCTGTATTAAACTGTTTTGAAAATGTATTTTGTGTTTTCATTTTGATTTATAGGCAAAACTTATTTTTAATTACAGTGCAAAACTGATCTTATTCTGTTACATTTGTTTTGCTGCTGTCACAAAATCAAGGTATTTGCATTCAGCCAAGCACACTCATCTACCTTTCAGACACTGTCTTCCCTTACTGAAGCTGGCCTGCTCAGGTCGTAAGGGGTTAAGCTTTGCTAAGCCATAGTTCAATAGCCAACACCTGTAGACTTGTGCTATTAAAACCCCTTGCACTGGCTGCTCATTGCCAGTGCAACGTGTCTTAACAAGCCTATGTTCCTAGTCTCCCTGTGTCTTTTGTGGAAACTCTCCTTTGTGGAAACTCTCCTTTGTGGAAACTCTCCTTTGTGGAATCTCACCTTTGTGGAATCTCACCTTTGTGGAAACTCTCCTTGTGACTTTTATTTCTCAGCCCTTCCTTAAGGAATCCTGCTGACATTCTCTGTTACTGCCTTGCTGAGGTATCACTATAGTGAGCTCTTTACCTGACTACCTACCATCATTGCTGGGCCTTAGTTCCTGTGTGCACTACTCTAGGCTGACTACCATATCTGCCGCTCCTCTGTGTCAGCGTATTCCACTCCAGCCTGGACTCCACCAGTACCGGACCTCCGTGCCAGCGTGTACCGCTCCTGCCTGCACCTTGTAAGCTCCAGTCTTCTGTGTCAGCGTGTTCTGCTCCTGCCTGCAGCCCACAAGCTCCGGTCTTCTGTGTCAGCGTGTTCCGCTCCTGCTTACACCCCGCAAGCTCTGGTTCTCCGTGTCAACGTGATCCAGTCCAGTCTGCATTTGTGTGAAGTTCCTCCACTCAGTGGTCACCAGTGGTAAGAGACTGTACATCATGTTCTGCTATACCAAATGATTCTACACCAGAATATTCCTATCCCAGTGCAAAAGCAGATTTCTCTATGGGCACTCTGGGTCTCACTAAATCCTTATGTTTATTAAAAATATATAACTTTATTAGTATGCATTACAATACACCTGCATGCAAACTATCTAAAAAGATATTCAAATTACACAGTATAACACTGATAATCAAAAAAGAACCTAATTGATCCTAATTAGTAGCAAGATAATTTAAATAATTGGGTATACCAGCTTTTAATACTCTATCTACACCTAAATGTATCAAATATCTATTCTTGGTTCACTAAATGTAGTTAGCTATGTATATTAATAAATCAGCACTAAAGAGTGCTGCAAAATAGCATAATCAAACGCTAAAATAGCGCTAACAATAGATAATAATGGCACTTGTGAGGTAATAGTGGTATGGAAAAACCTCTGTAGGGCATGTATGTGCACATCATCCTCCTGTCCTCCCAACGCGCGTTTCGCTTATGCTTCGTCAGGGGCATCATCAACCCTGACGAAGCATATGCGAAACGTGTGTTGGGAGGACAGGAGGATGATGTGCACATACATCCCCTATTTTTAATACTTTGTTGAGCCTTTAGCTTTAATATGGTTAGACTGGGTTGTTAATCCAACTAACAAGCCTCGCAGTATCGGATATCATGAGGCTGCCTGCTGTGTAGCGGGAGCCGGCGGAATATCCAGTATGAAGTGAGGAACTTGTACGTGGCAGCTTTTACGGTTAAATCAGAAGTGGTTTTGCTCTCTGCTCTGTAGCGCTGTATGCAGCATCTCCTTGATACCTAATATATCTTGAGTAGCAGTACATGTCTTAGTTAAGGTACTCTCTATGTAGCGCTCCTTAACGCTGCAATTCCATCTAATTATTTCTGTATACTGCTACTCTTAATTAGAGATAGTGTTGTTCAAACATACTTACTGACTGTGAATGCCCTACAGAGGTTTTTCCATAACACTATTACCTCATAAGTGCCATTATTATCTATTGTTAGCGCTATTTTAGCGTTTGATTATGCTATTTTGCAGCACTCTTTAGTGCTGATTTATTAATATACATAGCACTGTAAAGTGGGGATCTACACGTTTCTGCTACTCTGTAGCATTGCGCTGATGTTCATGTAGACAGCAGAAATCAAATGAATAAATATCATAAGTTGGGACAGTTCCAAATCATTCCCTATTAATATTCACAACTTAGTTAAGAATAACATAGGCTGATAAGTGATTTGTTACAATTATTACATCATTACTCTGTAACGATATTACTGTTACTGTGTGTGTGTGGACAGCTAGAACTATGCATTGAAGTTAAACTGATCTGAACAGTGTGATTTAACATTATCTGTTAGGGTTGTATAAAATCACTTCTCAGGATATGGGAACGAGCAATTTAGCCACCATACTCCAAACCATTATTTCTCTATTACTAACTACATTTAGTGAACCAAGAATAGATATTTGATACATTTTAGTGTGGATAGAGTATTAAAAGCTGGTATACCCAATTATTTAAATTATCTTGCTACTAATTAGGCTCAATTAGGTTCTTTTTTGATTATCAGTGTTATACTGTGTGATTTGAATATCTTTATAGATAGTTTGCATGCAGGTGTATAAATCTGCATTATTTTAATGTATACTAATAAAGTTATTATTTTTAATAAACATAAGGATTTAGTGAGACCCAGAGTGCCCATAGAGAAATCTGCTTTTGCACCGGGATAGGAATATTCTGGTGTAGAATTATTTGGTATATTCATATGTCTATTTCTCAGTGCGATATCTTGATACTTTAGACAGTGGTCTTCCAAGATTTTCTTTCACTGGTGCCGAGTCCTCTTTCTCTGTTGGTGGAAACATCATATTCTGCTGCAAGCTATTTGCATTACCACTGCTGCTAAGTCTCTCCACTTTCATCTACTACCTCCGTGTACCATCCATCCAACCAGTGTCTCCTGTGACTATAGGTCACTGCCTGTGCTAGTAGCTAGTTGTGATAAAGACTGTTATACTGAGTACTCCTGTACTCAGGGTTAGGCAGCATGGGGGGAGACTTAGGGTTAGGCTGTGGGAGGGACTTAAAGTTAGGCTGTGGGAGGGGACTTAGGGTTAAGCTTCGGTTGGGACTTAGGGTTAGGCTGCGGGGAGAGGGAGACTTAAGGTTTGGGTTAGGGAGCAGGTTTAGGGAAACTCACCTTTCGGAGCACCGTGTTCGGTGCTCCGGGGATCAAGTGCTATGCCTCATCGAGGCATAAGCAATCGATATCCTAGCCAGTTCAGAACTGTCTGGGAGCGAACAACCTTTTTGAAATAGGGCCGTTCGCTACAGGGACCCACACTCAACTCATCCTGTGACGTGAATGGATGACAACTGCTCCATTGTCTGATATCTGCAGGAAATACTTGGTAAGTAAACAGAGGTTTAGTGATTTACTAATGGTATGCAATCTAGCTTTTCCACCATGTCACAAAATGTGCATCTTAGATGGAAAAGCTGTATCTGAGCCTTACTGTATCTGGATCTGTGCAGCATGGTAAGTTTCAGAACGGATCTTGTTCAATGTTTATCTGATAGGGCATCTTTTCATATCTGTCTTGCTTTCTTATATTATATAGGCACTTTCTAAGAGCATGTAAAATTAAGTGTATAGCAAAATGTTTAGTAGAAATTTAAATATTTTACACTTGCACCATGATCTGTTACTTATGTACTTAAGTTTTTTTTTCTCTTTCATCATTGACAGAAACTCTTTTTTTTTCTCTTTTTTTTTACTGCACCACTCTCTGGTGCCCTTCTTTATCACCTGTGTACACATTCTTCGATCTATCTTCTACATCATAGTGACGAGAAAAGCTTATGGGCAATGATTTTTTCATTTTTTTTATACGAAAATAAAAAAATACAATAAACACCTTTATTGTGCAAATGTTTTTCTATTACGTGTATTAGAAATTCATATTTAAATTGTGGATAATATTTATTTGAGAATCTCTTTTAATGCATATATAAAAGGTTAGGACTTGGGTTAAATAGGATAAAAACTGTACACATACACAAGGTTTAATGTTAAAGGTTATCTTCACATATATTACATATAATTGGTACAAATAAAAGTTATTGATTTAAATTTAATGAATTAAAAGTAAAGTAGCATGTGTGAGTGTTAGTAGTTAAATAAAACATTCAAAATCATATATTTAAATTAAAAACACAACATTATTGTATGTCGAGGATAGGACAAAATTTTATATTTGACAGGCATGGGATTTTACATAAGCTCTTTTCTGTCAAACCTTTCTAACAAATTAAAGTTTTGTGTACACATTTACAATGTTTTCTTACAACTGCATGGCTGCACACTTTATACTTCTTTTATAAATCATCCCCCTACTATAAATTCACTTTATCCTAATCAATGTGCAGTTAGATATAAACCAAAACTTTAAATACTTTAGTTGCAGAGTTGAAAAAGTTGCAGAACTTTGGCTTATTACAGCATTGTATGTTTTTGTTGACTTTTTACATACGCTTCAGAATGTAAGTAGTCACATTTTTAACTTTAGACTCTGATTTAAATGTAGTTCTAATCAATACAATGCTATTTTTCATTATGTTAAAAAGTTGCACACTTACATACAGTATATGCCTATGCTGTAGTTTTCAAGCATGATTGATGTTAATGGCTGATTAACACCATTTAATCACAATTGTAATAGTAAAATGTCACAGTCTTGGTAGAATCTGAATTAGTCACGGGTTCCGAGGGGTGTGTAGGACAGCTGATGTTGTAGAGGAAGCTGGAAGGCCTGAGATGATTCTTGCGCATAAGAACAATGACGGACTAGGATGTAGCAACAGGGCGCTGGACCAGAGTGAGAAGCTCCAGGTAGCAAGAGAGAGACTGATGGTTCCCATGCTGGACTGGATCACACAGGGCTAAACTGGGTCTGAGGAGACAGGTTATGGAGAACTGGGTCCTTGGTTTGTGTCAGGTGGCAGGACAGGCTCAACGTAGGCAGGCTGAGCCAGGTTCGCGCGAGCAGGCTGGAATGGATCAGCACGAGCAGGCTGGACTGGATCAGCGCAGGCAGGCTGGACTGGATCAGCGCAGGCAGGCTGGACTGGATCAGCGCAGGCAGGCTGGACTAACTGCAGAGTGGCTTCACGAGTAGCGGTGTTTGGCGCCACGAGGAACATGCGGTGGACAGACGGCTGGTGGACAATGGATAGACGGTGGTGGTTGTGCTGCTGCGGTACCTTCTCCAGAGGATGGTGTTACAAAGGGCTCAGGTGCTACAGATGCATAAAGACTGGGGGCCTGATTCACACTTAAGAGTGAGTTAGGTGCTTGTAGATGCGCACCAAACTCACTCTTCCATGTCCCGTCCCGTCCCCTGTTTTTAGGTACCTTATGGCATTTACAAGTGCCATAGGGCTACCTTAAGTCTCCGTGCAATGTCCTCTCTCGCCCTCCCCAGCTAATCTAAATGCCTCCCCTTTCCGACTGCTGCCTAAACATGCCCTGAGGCGGCATTACACCACCTCTTTTTACGTAACATGCTGCATGCAGTCTGTAAAGACCGCACCTACGCTATCTAGGTGCCTATCGGCTACGTAGATAGCGTAAATTACTTACTACGCAGGCAATTTACGACCAATACGCACTTAAGAAGCCGCAGCTTCTTAAGTGTGAATCAGGCCCAATATTTAGAAATGACAGAGGGAGAGGGTCAGTTGAGACTCTTCCAGAATTCAAGGAACCAGTTTTTACATTGCTATAGGGGTGTGGAAGAGTCCACTAGTGAAAAATCATACACTGGAGCTGATATAAAATTATTGGGAAATGTCCTGAGGAAACTAGAATTTTGGACCTGAAGAAGTGGCCTCATAGGGGGGGACAGCAATGAAGGTAAGCTCTGAAACTGAACCACCATGCACTCCTGGACATTAACCAGCTGCTGTAATATTGAGCACATGCTAGCATTAGGCTTATCCTGACAAATGACGTGGTCTTTCAGCATGTTCAAACAGACTTTGACTGTTACATATCTGCTCCTGTGCTACTCTATCTACATACATGAAAGTAGTGCAATACAAAAGGGTCTTCATAATGAGAACCCCCCCCCCCCACCCCCATAGGGGATTGGCATCATTCCTCACCATTATCACCCTCTTTCTCTGTGTGGGAATGTGCAGTAACTAAAGAGAAGAAGAAGAAAATATATTAAAATCTACATACTTGAATAGATACATATTTAAGGTTTTTTTTTTCACATCATGTGCACCTACCTAGAGTATGTGTTCAAAACACAAAAAACTTATTGTAAAATACAAAACATTTACTAAAGTTTCAAACAAACACAAACTCCTATATACTAAAATTTCAAATAAACAATAACTCCTAAGAAATAGGGACTGTGTTCAAGGTTAAGAAGCTCCGACTTCTTAAGAACAGTCTTTAAAGAAATGACCTACTACGCATGCTTAGTAGGTCATTTATGCAATCTGTGTACTATTTAGGTATTTAAGAAGGAAGAGGTGTGCCACAGCAGCCTCTGTAGTTTTTTAAGAAGAGTGGGTAGAGGGAGGGATTTAAATTAGCCAGGGAGGGCATGGGGAAGGGATCTCAGTGTGTATTTTCCTTCTTAGGAAAGAATATATGCACTGTTATTTAAGGAATCCCTAATGCACTCTTAAGTGCCATAAGGATCTTAAAAACAGGGGCGAGTTTAGTGGCAGGTAAGTTGAGTTAGGTGCGGATACTGCTGCACCTAACTCATTCTGATCTGTGAGTACGGTCCTAGGAACATGTATAAGAAGTGATTAATGTCACTTATTCAAGAGCACAGATGCACAAATCACACCTGTATAAAAAAGTGAAAAGAACAGTGATGAATGCAGACATATACCCAAGAAAGATTTAACAGGATTAGCAGACATATACAGAATTTTCCCTAGCTGGGGCCAGAATTACTAAGGGGCGATTTAAGTCGCCATAAAAAATCGCCATACATTGCCATAGTTGAGCGGTGATTTCTTCTTCCAAGACGTTGGATTTACTATCGGGCGTGTTTGAATGGCGATTTCTAAACGATGACGATGTCCGGAGATTTTTTAAATCGCTGGAGTTTGCCCCAATTACTATTTAAGTACTGTTTTCTATTGGGAAATGCTGGTTAATTATTTACAGTGATTGCTTTAAAATAGCCGAGAGTTCCCACAGAGCCATATTTAAATGCGGATCACTTACTGATTAGGTGCTGTCAGTTTGCAGAGTGTTTGTCAGGGTCAGACCTGTTTGATAACTGCCATTTTGGTCAGCTTGCAGTGTGAATTCTTTTCAACTTCGGCACTTTCTTTCTTTGTAAGTACCTATTTTAAATTTTATGTTTATTTTTCATATGTGATGTATATTATTAGTGAAACATGCACTGATACTTCTGCAATGTCCTATGCATATTTTATAGTTGTTTGTGAGTGGGTTTTTTTCATAGGTTTTTCTTTAAGACCGCATGTACGCAATCTACGTAACGAAACGCTACGTAGATAGCGTAAAATAGTTACTGCACAATGCGTAATAGCTATAATCGGAAAAATAGGCATGTAAGAATAAAATTTCAGGGTTGTGAATCTGGTCCATAGTGTTAAGACGAGAGAGGGATAATTCTGGGAAGGATGAACGTGCCTGTGCTTCTGATGATGCTCGTACCAAATTGGGGCGTAATGTGCGCATCACATTTGCTGAGAATTGTGCACTGGTGGAAACTGTCAGCCCTGTCTACTAACAGATTCTGGGGTCTGAAGCTGCCAAAACACCTGTTCAGACAAAAAGGCGAATATGGTGCAAAATTGTGGATACTGTAAATTCAGGCAGACTGTGGATAACTGCAGGAAAAGGTTTTCCGAGAGGTTAAAGGTCAAGATGGCTGAGGAGCAGCGACATGCTTCACGTACAGTGGGCCCTCCAGAATTTCATACACTTAAAATGAGGAGCAACTTCACCAGTAATGCCTGAGGAAATAATTTCAGGAGTTAATGTCCAGGATACTGATGACCCTCAAGAAGGTATGTCCTGTCTGCCATAATATTTTTTTTTATTCTTCATTATAAACAATGTTATTGTAAATGTAATATGAAAATAAAAACAAGATAATCAAATTTTTTTATTTTATATTATTATTTTAAAACTTTGTAAATATTGTGTATTTGTTGTATTTTTATTTTGTGTGACATGTAATTTATTCAGATATAAATGTTCATAGGTGGCATCAGCAGATCTCCTGAGTTCTACTTCTCAACCTCCTTGGTCTTCTGCATAAAACGAATCAAAATCATGTGATGAACAGGTTGGTGAGTGAAACCTGTAGGACAAAAATGAAACAGTTTTTTTTTAAATAAAATAATAAATAAATAAACAAACAAAACACTTACTTTGCGTTTATCCATTAGGTACATCACAACAAAGCCTCTGTGATGAACATTCTCAGTTTCCTGAAATAGAAGAAGTAGATGATCAATATGTCACACTTTCTTTTGTTCATGAAGCAACCTCACCTGAACATCTGCCAACACAAGTAGCTCAGGCACACACCCACCAGAAAGAACAGCAGTAGTTTCAGCTCAAGATCCTGTTCTTCTCATGGCCGAAAGGCTAGATCAGATGGAGATAAATCAGAGCCAATTTATGGGCAAGCAAAATACCTACATGAGGCATATAGACAGCCACCTGAAATACACAAATAACATCCTAAGTTTGGGGATTAGTTTGGGGCTCCTGCAATGGAGCAACTTAATGTGCATGCAAACATAAATACATTTTTACATTTTTTTTATTGAAATGGTTTTTAGCTATGTTAATAATGTTGTTTACATTTTATTGTGGAAATTCACGTAAACAATGTGAACAAAACATCTTAATTTCAATGTTTGAAGTTTGCTTGTTAGGGTATTGCTAAATACAACATCCTTTCCTTGTATTTTGCTTTGAACATACATGATACTTATATTAAGACAATTGACAGACAGAAAAGTATATGTTTAGAGACTTAATTATTTTAAATTTTTAAAACAAATATTCATAACTACATTATTAATTGAAAAGTGTACACAAAAATATCTAGGAAACATATGTCACTAACATGTAAAATAATTATTGATCACTGCATCCCTTATCTGCCTCCCTCCCTCTGTAGTCTGCACCACTTAAAATGGCAGGGAGACCCCCGCTTGCTCATTGTCTGATTCAATAATATCAGGTAATAGTTGATTTAATGCAAGATTATGAAGCAGAGACCTTTTCAGGGGAGTACAGTAGCACACCACCAGATTTATCAAGGCAACTGAAACGGGTTTTCAAAAGGCCAAAAGTACGTTCTATCACACCTCTAGTGTCTATGTGTGCTCCATTATATCTGTGCTGTGCAGGAGTCTCAGGATGCAGCAGAGGAGTTAACAGCCAGGAGTGACACCCATATCCTTAGTCACCTGTTAAAAGGTTTAAAAACATACAAATAATAAATAAAAATAGCAAACATAAAGTAAAAATAATTATTAAAAATAAACATATTGAAATCACATTAAACATAGCCAAAAGCCACCCCTGTGGCATTTGTCCTGAGTTACATTTTGTAAAAAGGGATGAATGCCTCAGAATATAGAGGTCATGACATGACCCTGGATAGCCTGCACAAACACTCATCACAGACCATCTGTGCCTTTAGGGAGTGGTAAAGGTGACGATTTGTGTATAAATGTGCCGTTTTTGGGTGGTCTCAATGCAATATGTGTGCAATCTATAGCTCCAAGGACATTAGGAAATCCAGAGAGCCTATTAAAGTCTATCGTCAGGTCATGCCAATTTGCCTCCTGCCTGGGGAAGCAGATATATGTATGCGACAATTTAGTAAGTGTACATAACACATCAATTAAGTAACGTGAAAATGTTGCCTATGAAATTCCAACCGCTCTGCCAGTCACAGACTGGAAGGACCCCGGGGCTAGGGTCCTTCTAGAGAACACACATTAATTTGTGCAGCCCAGACACTGCATCGGACCGTGATGTTGCTGGTGTCAAATCCCTCCTCACCTGCTCATAAAGGCTCAGGAGGTTAGTGAGGTTGAGGGGAAACAATTGAATAACCTCCTGATCAGACAGGAAGTCAAAGTACAAACACCGGCCAAACACACGCACATGATATGGTTTGTGATGCCTGCGCCGAACAAGTACAAATGTACTTGTGATTCTAACAGCGCTAATAATGAGAAACAAAACGAAAAACAGTGTTATAGAGAAATATAGGGAATATTTATTAGGGTAGTATTAAATAAAAGAAGTGTCAGGCCCTTAGTTAGGGGTAAGTAAAAGAAAGTCTTTCTGTAACTTTAGACATACATATAGGTGGATACATGCATAGTCAGAATAGTTCAAAGAGCAACAAATGTTGCAAAGTAGTGGCAGAATATAGTATCTCCTTTAATATCCTTAGCTCAAATTGTTAGCGAATGCAGAAGCAAATATTTGGATAAACGGTTGTAAATGCAGATTTTGAAAGAAGCAATTGTTGTATATTGGCAAAGAGCTATATTGTGCTTTGCCGCTTTTATGAACAGTTCAAAAACAAATGCAATTAGCAAAGAGGTATATTACTCCTGTTTAGCCATGCTTGAGGACTATATTGCCCTTTTGATTGAACTGGCATGAAAAAGTGGATATGGAGGTGTCCCACTTTTGCAGGGAACAGCGTCCTTACCACACCGTAGTTGTAATTGGGCGAATGTACTGTTGCCCGGGTCAGTATTGACGGAATAAGTGGGATAAGCGCGCTCTGCTGCAGTGGTTATTTTCCTGATCAGCTGTTATCTCCTTCTAAAGAGAGACATTGAACCGGATTCTGATTTAGTAATGTTAGGTCACTTACGCACACCCTCCAGATGTTATGCAAGGGTTACTATAGTAACCCTAGCATATAAACAATTGGAAGGAAGCATGCTAAGTGTACAGGGGACTCCCACACTGTAGTGGATCAGTGGTCGTACGGTTTGCTGATCCTCACGCTACACTTAATTCAGGCTTATTGCAGTGTAAGCTGCCATAAAGCCTGCACGTGAGAGGGGAGTGACAGGGGGTGTGCACTCCCCTTTCGCTCTCATACTTACAGACCCCAGTACGCATGGAAAACGTGCGGGGGTTTGAATCCGGTCCATTATCAGAGGTTCTGTATTACTGTAACAGATTTTATTTTGAGCTGGGATAACAATAAAATATGAACTATTACTACTCGACCAGCAGCATTTTTTTTAGCATGGGTTCTTAACCAGTGGTACATGCATCTCTGGTTGCATGCAAACCACTATCTGGCAGTAGGGTCCACTGGGCAGGGATGTAAGGAGTTACTGAATCCAGAATTATTTGTATTTTAATAATAAGCAATAGCAGGTGGTAGTGGATATATTTAATTAATTGTGTTGGGGACTGAATGAAGTTTAACAGTGGATCTGAAAACAATTACAAATAAATGTAACAAAAATATAAGTGGATTATACATATAGAGCCTGATCCAGATCTACGCTCGGCCGTGTTTTTACGCTTTGCGGAAGCATAAAAATGGCCATTTGTCCTTACTGCTCTTGCGCGGGACAGATGTTACACAATGAAATTCTGGGCGTATGGTCCTGTTGTTGGAAGCTCCAGTCCAGTTGATTGAAGAACGTGTTGAGTTGATTGGAGTTATTCTGTTTGGTCCTCATCCTGTTGCTGTGCTGACTTCCTCCTTCCAGACACTAGAGGTCCCCCTGATGTCATTGGCACTATAAAAGGGGACCTCTAGTGGCCGAATGCTAATTAGCATCGGCATCACAGAACTGGAAGGAGGAAGTCGGTCCATATAGAAGAACTCCAATGAACTCACCATCTTCTTCAATAAACTGGACCGAAGCTACCAACAACAGGACCCGAACTCCAAGCAACTGTTACCGGACTACAAGCAACTGTCATCGTACTACAAACAACACTTCACGATATCCTAGCAAGTCATCCCAAGATAGATGACTGCAGAACGGTGAGTCCATAATACTCTTTTTACATTTTTACACTGAACAAACACACTACACATAGGTTTACATGTAACAGTGTGGCCACCTGTTTATTTATTACATCTAAGGGGGATACATAATGTCATGTTACTCTATGTTTAACAATGTAATGTTATTTACTGTAAATATTGTGTCATGCTGTGCCTTGTAGTACTATCAGCGCATGCATGTTAAGGGTTACAAGCATGAGGCACTTGTCATTTTTAATGTGAAAAACACATGTCAAATATAATGACATTTTTCTGCTAAAGTGTGGGGTGCTTTCAATGAAAGCGCCACACACACCAGGCACTTTTTTAAAAAGTGCTTTCTGGACGATATAAAGGCGATTTTTGTAAAATTGCCTTTAGTAA
Organism: Limnodynastes dumerilii; assembly: GCA_011038615.1. NCBI lineage: Eukaryota > Metazoa > Chordata > Amphibia > Anura > Limnodynastidae > Limnodynastes > Limnodynastes dumerilii. Next base: position 115,182 of record WWET01002618.1, on the reverse strand, counting down.
ATCCGTAAAGCACTATGTTTAACAAGGCAAACAGCTGGACAATTTTTGTCCAGCGATGTTTGCCTTGTAGCTTTTGCTAAAGGCTCAAGTCCCGGGACTTTGCCTTTAGTGAATGCGGCGATTGCATAATTGCCACCAAATTCCTGGAATTTTGGTCTATTTGCCACAAAGCGACCTTAGTAAATATACCCCTTAGTACTTGTATGAGTGGCAGGTGGTACAGTGTGCAGAGATACTATGGGAGCTAACTATAGTGCCTCTGCACACTGGACCAACAATGTTGATGAAGTTATACCCTTAATTTATCTAAGCAGATATTATTTTGCCACTCATACAAGTGCTAAGAGCCATTAACCCTTAGTCTGCAATAAAGTGATATCGATATACTGGTTTATTAGCAGCTTCTATATACCTCACCCTGCAGTACAAGTCCTGATCACACTATTTCCTCTTTATTTAAATAATTGTTTAAAACATTTTACAAGCTATAAAATTTATATATATTTTTACTCTGGAAGGGACCATAGATATTGTCCTTTTTATATTTTATATAACAATAGCAATACATGAGCATATATTTGACAAATGTCACAAAGTTGAGAGTGGGATACTAGAATCTTGTGAGCTGTAAGTTGGTTCAATTTGACTAGGAATAAATGTTATTCCTATTATTATTAAAGCCCGTCATATAATAATATTCTTAAAGAGTAAAACATTTTTTATATTTAGGTGTTCCATATTAAGAATGATAGTCAACTTATGAACAGTTCATGCATAAGTCGGCTGTCAACGTGCACTGTGGTCGCACAGTACCCTGACTTATGAATCAGAATGCCACCGACCAATGCTACCTTCTGATGCAGAAGTCACTCTCTGATGGCAGGTGGATCCACTCACCATACATATGAGATATGCATGGTGGGTGGAACATGGAATGGAAATCAGTAAGGGCAATCCAAACTCTTATATGAAATACACAATTTCTTACAAGCGTCTTCAAATGCAGAGACTTAAGGTAAGGTTTCAAATGCACAATGGGAGTGCAGGGGGCGTGCATTCCCCTTGTGTGTACAGATTTTGAATTTCGGACAGTAGCCTTAGAATTTAGGATACTGTCTGATGAGAGTATGGCCATAAAAATAATAAGATCTATCATGTTGAGATGTTAAGATGACAAGGCTGAGTCAACCCACCCCGCTAAATTTCCCTTACGTCACACATCCATTTTAAGCTTTAGCCAAGAAAAGAAACTGACAACTGGATGGTGGTAAATTATGAAAATTTTATTTCCTTAATTATAGGGTCGTTTTTGCTATTGAAGTTGATTATAATTTGCAAAGATTGAACATTTATATGATCACTGATTTTTTTGAATTTATTGAACTTAAATAATCATATAGGACAAATTTGTTGTAAGGAGAAAGAAAGTAGTGTTTAGATACTCAAAGTAACAAAAATAGGTCATCACTGAACCAAACACTCTCCTTCCGAACAATCCGACTGGTCCTGAACCTGCTTGTCCAAAGTGAAACTATTGTCACTCTAAAATCAGTATAGTGAGGCAAATAGGATATCATCCTAGTTAAATCACCACCACCTGCACCAAATCTTAACAAGCATACACTTCATTATTACCTCCAACTGAGCAAAGCATTAAATGTCACAAAGATATATATTGGTAGATATGCGGCGCTGGGTAGGTGAATATATCAATACTGAGAACCCCTGAAGCCTATAGATCCCAGAAAACCTGGGATATGTAAATTAATAAATAAAGTCTAAATAGGTATCAATGGTGGTGTTGTAGTAGATTCCTCAGAGGACCATATCCATTCCACAATCACGGACATAGGAATAAAAGAAAAACACTTTTATTAAATTACATTCCACATTTTCACATAAAACAAGGATCAAAAATGTCATACCAGGAAGCAGTAGAACAGAAGAGAAAACGCTGTTGCCACAAGATGGTATACCCGGGTGTATGGCATTCGCATGCAGTCTCTCCACTCGGCCCACGGTGATGACGTCAGAGATCAGCTGGTCGGTCCTAGGACATGAAATGTGAATGGAATCCTATCAGCTAGCAAAGCACTTCTCAAAAGACCCATCAAATCTTCGAAAATTATGTCAAATCCCTCGGCTATGAGGAAGACTTCATCAGTCCAATACAAACTGGTTAGTTTAAGTTTAATCTTAGCCCACCCTCTCATCACCTTGGTCACCCTAAAACTTTGGTAATGTCCACCTCACCATAAAGCCACAAGAAAAAAGAGGTTCCCAGTAGTGCAGACATCAAGACCGTGGACTTCCTTTTAGTATAATATCTTTATAGATAATCCAAAAGTTTAGCACTCTGAAAGGTGGACCAGAAGAGGCAGCCAGGTACAGTCTACAAGTGTTCAGGGTAATTTAACCATGGGGCAAGTCAGTTCAGCTAAGTCAAAGAAAAGGGGGACAGAGAGTCTCAATCACATCAGCCGCAGATGTCAAGTTCAAATCTTTAGGTCAGTTGAAACATAATAGCACATCCACCAATTTGTTGTTGACACCCGTCACTTTTCAATGTATAAATAGATGTTATTTTCAAAACAACAGAGTATCAAGTTATAAAGCTGAGAGGATGTGCTTTATTTGTTTATAACTTCAACCATCTGCAAGTTGTTTCACTAAAGGACTATGTTTCTGTTTGCAAAAAAAAATGTCCAAAAGCTACCACAATGGGGAAGAATTCCAGGAGCAAACCAATGTCCTTCTGAAGCTGGTGCTATCCTTATTGGAGACCATGGGAAGGAACTATGCACACATTTGTAAGCCTTCCTGAAGTTCCTCTGTTTCCAAACCATGGCTGTGGAGAAATCTAATTTAATGGAATCTTTCTGTCAACATAGTTTCTATAATATTAGAGCCTACAAACTTAAATGGTAATATTAGGAGAAAATTGTCCTTAAGATTTTGTCCATACCTACTGAATGCCAAGGTAGATTAAAAGATTATTTGAGTCCAAAGCTTTACTGAAACTCAGTGCTTTTTTACATTGAGAAGCGCATTCCCACCTTTGGAATTTCAGAGATGATATCAGTGTTGCAGTGGACTCACTTTATTATTGTGATGCCCTAAAATAGTATCTGTTATATCCCCAACCCATGGGTAATAAAATCATGATTGTTATTGAATGAGATATTATTACTATTTTTTTAAATTATTTCATTTTTTTCTACTTTTTTGAACCTTAAAAGTTCTTATTCCAGGATTAAATGATACAAGATTATTAATGTGAATAAGCTATCACAACTGTGATCATTGATGTTCTAAATCATAATTTTTTTTTTACTGAAGATTAGACTCCCTTACAGGATAACAAAATAGATTTGTATTGCCTTTCAAAAGTCATATTACTGACCCTTATATATAGTTACCTTTTATGTAATTTTCACGCAATTTTTTATGCTACTTTATACATTATAAATATACTCTATAAAAGGTATCTGTATTTCTCAGGAGGAGGTTAAACTCTTGCCTTTGATAACTGTTTACAATCTATTTCCTAGGCTTACATCCACCATGCTAGTAATTTCCACCTCATCCAGTATGGAGCTCATTCTGGGGGTACTTAGTTTTTTACTTTGTTGTTCTGTGTTTTTCTGTTTATGTGAGTTTTATGTGAATTTTTGTGGAAATGGACAAAAAATTTACTCTTTTTACCATATATAATTGATCTTGTGCATAGTGTGCCCCCTTCTTCTTTCCCTTGCATGAGTCCACAAGCAGAAAAGTTATTTAAAGATTTATATACACATTTCCACCTGATTAAAATAGACATTTCAATATGTATGATATTTCTATTTCTTTCTTGAATTCACTATGGATAGGATCATTACCTTATCATAATACAACTACAATTCTCATCTATTGGAAAGGACTTCAACAAGGTTTTTTATCTGTGACTACAAAGCAATCTTCTTTATCCATATTACGGAAAATGAATCTTCACCACCAAAGCGTTCACATCCTCACTGTTTGGATATCATATTCACGGCTAATTCTTCAAAATTGTGAGCCATTGACTTTTATTTTATTTCTAATTATTTGCAGTTATTTTGCATTGTGTTATTTATATTTCACAAGTTGTTGTGGCAAACTAAACACACTATACCCACTGATTTGTCTTATTACTGCTCTTTAACATTACTTTATTAGCAGACTGCTGCAAGTGTTTTCAATAGGAGTCCCATCACTTAACACTTTTTTCTTTGTAAGAATAAGATTAGTTACTGTAGGATGATTATCAAATTTATTGTGAGGTTATGTCATTTATTATGTCTGGCATTCCATTGCGTGTGTTCACATCTTCTTCAATGTGATGAGAGTTCATACATTTGTTTGACATAACACTGTGCTCATCTAATTAACTAAGAAACCTTACTGGTTACTTTCACTTTAGTCCCTTTTTATTTCATTACCCTCAATTTCCCATTAGAACGGCTACAAATAGATTTTGTTGAAGAAAAGATGGCGGAGATGGTACTATAGTAACAGTAGTAGTTTATGAAATTATAATGCCAGCTATTCTAATATACAGCATGATGCATACATATTTTAGTACTTTTCAGGATATATGAATGGAGAACGCATCATACACAGTGTCATATGGATTGCTTTATAATTTTCCATTGCCATCACTGCAGATAATGGTAAAGTACATTGAGAACATTGAGAAGATAAACTTGTATAATAATCACAGTTTTAAAAGAAGTAGGTAGTTTTTTGTTGTTGTTTGTTTATTTATAAAATAGTAGTATAAAACACTAAATGTCCTTGATTTTGGCTATAGGAAACAACTGTTTTCAGTTTATTTAAATATAATTACTGTAAGAATGTTTTTATTTGTCCCTGTGTGCTACCATGCAAACTATTTTTGCAGAGTCTTTGGATATTAAGCTACAACTGTCTTATGCAGCTCACAGACATGTTGATAGCGCTCAGCCCATTGAAAACTGGATTCCACTATTTGTTGAGCTGCAGGGCATTAGCACTTGAAAGGAATGGTTTCATTCTAAGGCTAAAGTTATAATCTGTTTTCTGATGAGATTGCTAATGCTACGTGTTGAGTGTCCCTTCCCCGAGGGCTTAAGGCCTTCTAGTGCAGTAACTGACAAATCACTTTAAAACAAATCTCTTATTTGTAGATATAAAATGTGAGGAAAGTATTATCTTTTTTTATTGAAGTCTTTTTATTCATATAAAGAACTGCTTGTAATAATAGCTGTAAAAAATGTATTTTTTTTCTAATATAAAAATATGTGGTTTTATGTTTACAGGATTATAGCATTCTATTATAAATCCCATAACAGCATCCTGTACTTTAAATACTTCAAGAACAGGAAGGCTGATAAAAAAAAGTGTATGCTGTGACAGATTATACAGAAAATTGACTGGAGGAAACACAAATACTTTCAATATATATTTTATTTTATTCTATTTTATTTTATTGTTACTTTATTTCAGGAACAATATGTTTTGTGAAAGTAATAGATATAATAAATATAAAAGCATGGCAGTTTTCATCTCTATCACTTAAAAATAAAAGGTTTTGTCACTTGTTCGCTTTAATAAATGGCATGCTCATTAGGGAAAATGCAGAGAATTGTGAGGCTATTCTCCGAAATATTAGTCATGGTTGACGACTTTTGGCAGCTTCTCTCCGGGAGATCCCGGAGAGAAGCGAGCCACGCATGCAGGGGCGGGGCTTAATGACACGTGTTATGCAAATTGCATCATTAGGCTCCGCCCCTGGCTCATACTGACCTGTTTTTACTTGAAACAGGGGTCGGGACAGGGCTTGATGCCGCAAATTGCGCCATCAAGTCCCTTTCTGTGCCTAGCAACACTAGTATACTAGCTTTGATAGGCAGGGGGGCAGGACTTGAGGCTGTGGTTTCAGTGAAACCACGGGCGTCAAGTCACTTGCGGGAGATTTGCTGCCTCTCCCGGGATACCGGGAGAACTACCCGAATTTCGGGAGTCTCCCGGACATTCCGGGAGAGTCGGCAACCCTGATATTAGTATTAAGTTTTCAACCTACACAACTTGAACTACACATCATAATTAAATGAGTGACACCAACCCAACAGCATACATAGGCCACAAATTTGTAAATGCAAATTTACATTTGCTGAATGGACTTAGAAATGGAAAGGACAAATGAAATAAGAAGACTGTATCACAAAAATTTCCATGGTTATAAAAGTTTGTTAAAATCTGAATTTATATGCTGCCTGTTGCTCACGAGCTGTATAAATAACCATCATCTGTATGAGGATTTACTGAATGCAAGGATTAATTCTTAAATAAATAGAATTATTTCAAATAATTTTAGATTATACATTTATTTTAGTGAGTGAGGGGTATGTCAACATGTATATACTCACTCTGTTGTTTGTTATGGAAACAAACTGGGTTGTAATTTCTAAGAAAAAAAAATACTTCTCATTTAATTATTAAAAATGGAAGTACATTACATTAAATACAAACATATGTCATCAAAAGATGAATTCATGTCACCTGATTATACCAGACTAGTAAAATATTTAATTTTAAAGCCAGAATTAAGACATCTGGCCTTAAAGCACAATGCTTTAAAGAAGTGCCAAAGCTCTACATTTATGGTATATATGTTGCAATTGCAAACATTATAAGCAGCCCACAGAAAATGCTATTCCCAGACTTTAAATTATGATGCCATCAGAGGCCCAATCAAAAGAGTTAGATAGATCTGTATGCTCTGCTGGGTTGCAGATTCTAGGATCTGCTTGCTTTATGTAACCATGTATACATGTGTAAATTTCATATCTCTCAGGAAAACTCTCTACAAATGTTTACAGTTATTTGTTGATTTTAATCTGAAGTGCATACATGATCCAGGCCTGGGCTGAGAGGAGAGCCCCATTCCTCATACAGATTACCAGTATTCTCTGGTCACTAAGGGCCACCCATCAATGTTCCTTGATCCCACCGCAAATCACCACAGGGACTGATTAAATGGTTGCCTTTTCTGCATCAGTGTGTGCTGAGCTCATATTAATAATCTGCCTACATCGTTTCCAGAGTCGATGATAATAGACTCAGCTAAATTATTTACATCAGTGCATGGTAAGATTCTCTTTTATACTGCATGTATACATTTTTACCTATGTCACACAGCAGTTTTCCTGAATGTATAATTTGCATTGTTAAGACTTGTCATTCAGTATAACTTGGCTGTATATTTAAGGCATGTCTATGATAGTTATGGTCTATACTTATGGTACTTTCTGCCTCAGAAACCAGCCAGTGTATGTCTCTAACATACTCACATACATGTCAGCAGGGGCGGATTGGGAAATTAAAGTGGCCCTGTAAAAAAAATCTTAACGTGGCCTCGGGGGCGGGACCAAATCAACTGTAGGTGGGGCCAACACAAAGTGGGCGGGATTACTAATGACTGATAATTGAAACCTGCAAAAGGATATAGTGAAGTATCGACTCACAGTTTCGCAGTCATCTGTCTTGGGATGACTTGCTAGTAGTTCTTGACGTGTTGAAAGCTGTTCGGGAAATGTTGATTGAAAATCTTCTCCTCTTGATTGAAGATGCTGCTCCTCTTGATATTAGATGCTGTTCGGCCTCTACTGGCTCTTGACATGACGTCCTCCTGCTTCCTGTTTTGGGCTGCCGCTGCTAATGACCATTCGGTCACTAGAGGTCCCCCCTTTTATAATGTATTAGACAACATAGACACTAGAGGCTGCATCTCTCGCTCTTTCGCTGCCAAAAATCCACGAGATCCGACGCAGGATTTGGAAGTTTGGCCTTGGTGACTTCCGAGGCGCGCACGGAGATCTGATCTCCGACAGAAGTCTCTTTGTGATTGCCGCACAAATCTGTCCACAAATAAAACAAAT